>CAJQZM010031081.1:0-19785 GCA_907164665.1 Colias nastes | reverse complement strand
GATGTGTTTTTTTACTGCTTGCCGCGAACGTTATAAAAGCTCTGTAATATATAACCCAAAAACAAAAAAACAATCCGAATAACAAAAGTTTTTAAGTGCATATTACCTGCACTTAAAAAGGTCCTAACCTCTTTGCTTTCTCACGTAATTTACCTAACGAACTATACTCGATGCAGGAAATGAGAAAGTGTTCCTAATGAGGCGCATGCATTTCAATTGTAACCATAGAATTTCTATTAACTTTTATGACTGTCACCCAGTTTACTAGGAAGAGCAGCGAGTAACAGGGATTGCAAATCGTATCTAAACTAACCTTTATGGGGACTGTCGCAGCATTATAATTCAACGGCTTTATTGAAGTTTTATGGGTTTACAAAGAAGGCTGGCATTGCAAATGCGCTGTGGTCGTGACTTAACTTCCTGATGGACGCATAGTATGAATGTTGCAAATAAAGCCGAAACGTGAGGGATTATAGAGCATCGCTAATAAAGTATAATTCGATATAGTCAATAGGAAGTAGGGATTAGAGCTGGAAATTTATTTTATTATACACAAACACGATAAGATAGATACGGGGATTTATTATCAGTACATTGACACACATTACAATGTTTTTGCTTAACTTATCTTTCAAGTAACGAATGCGAACGAAAAAGCGCATCGGCCGCGGCGTTGATTACAAACTATATAGAATTTGCTGCATCTGAAAAACTGATCTATTCACATTTATCTGAAAATCATCTCCTACGCCGACCTTGACCAATTTATTTAAAATAAGTGTAAAGCGATTCATTTTCACGGTTGGCGTCTTTACATTTCTTATTTAAATAGCTGTTATGCAATGCAGTTTGCATATGAATAATACGATAAATTTTTGCACTTGAATAAAATAAATATTTCGCAAGTCACGGATTAAGTTTTTAAGAATCGTTTCTCGTTATTTATTCCGGATTTAACTACTCTTAAGATGATAATATATCTATATCATTTTACTCGTGTTTTAGACACGTCTTTAATACCTACCTATCTATACTAATATTATAAAGCTGAAGGGTTTGTTTGAACGCGCTAATCTCAGGAACTACTGGTCCGATTTGAAAAAATCTTTCGGTGTTAGATAGCCCATTTATCGAGGAAGGTTATAGACTATATATCATCACCCTAAAACAGCGGTGAAACCGCGGGGCACAGCTAGTATTAAAATATGCAGTGTCACTTTTACAATTATAACGAAAACTCCTTGTCTTTCTTCTTTCTTTTGTTTCCATATTTCTAAGAAAATATTTAACAATTTCATCCTACATTTTCCAGTTAACACCCGAAGACGAAGAGCGTAGACGTCGCAGGAGAGAAAGGAACAAAATAGCAGCGACCAAGTGCAGGATGAAGAAGCGGGAACGGACTGTGAACCTCGTCAACGAGAGCGAAGTACTGGAGAACCAGAATATTGACCTCAAAGCGCAACTTAAGGTATTTACTGCGTGATTCTTATATCTTAAAACAAGTTTGAGTAAAATTGTGATATTGTACGAAGCAAGTAGGAAATAAAAACCTATAACAAAATGTAACAAAACGACTATTTTACTGTCTGTGTTTGTTTGTTGAATATTTCGTTAACTTTAATACTACATATTTTCTTTTCAGGATTTGGAGGTGCAGAAACGACAGCTGATGGATATGTTATCCGTCCACGCGGCGTCATGTCTCAAGAACAATTCCAACCGAACGTCCCCAACGACGTCGTACAACATGCTGCGATCTTTCGAATCCCCAACAACATTCCCCGTCAACTTCGACGCTCACTCACCTTACATTAGACCCGAATCTGCCAACATCCTCGCTTCCAGCTACACGTGCGTCACACCACTCAACGGGAATTCTTCCATAGACAGCATATCCCCTCTAGACTCTACTTACATCGCACCCCAGACCATAGACGTCGATTACAGCAGACCAGACAGTGTCCTCAGTCTTCCGCCCACTTCCGACGCAAACTACATCACCACTGACGGATACTTGCCCAAAGCTACCAACATCCTCGGCCCCATTGAACAGGAAGCCGAGTACTATGACTCCGAACTGAATTACAACGTCTCGAGCCAACAATGCCACACTTACCCCGGCACTATTCAAGACGCTCAAACGAAACTCAACAATCTAAACGACGGCTGTTTAGTTTAGCCGAAGGGTAAGTATCTCTCCGTCGGGTCCAAAATTTACTTTCGACATGTATACGTATTTAGATCTTGAATAATTCGAAATGTTCATCAGTCTTCAGATCGTTTCGCTTCCAATTCTGTGATTAAAAATTTATTGGTTGTTTACTTTGAAATTATAGTTGACGAAAGGATTATTTCGAAACGAAATTGTATGTCTACTGTGTAGAACAACAACGTAGAATAGTGCGGTGCCCGTTAGCTCTTTGGATTGAAATTTCATTAAAATTAAACAGTTGAGCCCCGAGAGCCACGACGCGACACGGCTCATTATATTCATTATTCAATATATTTTATTTGTGTTTACAAAGTGTTGTGAAAATAATTTTGAGTCACCGTTGTCAAATAACATTAAACTGTGTAACAGTTTCCTTAGTTAGATACACGTACATAATATTTAATTAAGTTGTTTTACTCTAACATTACCGCATCGTTATAAGTTCTATAATTTTGCTTTGATCTGTACAAAATATTTATTAAAGTTTAAGATCTGATTATCATTACGCACTAAGATGTCGGGTATTTTGAATATCCCCATTTAGCCGCCATAAGTCTAGTCGACTTTCGACACCAAATACACAAAACATCACATGATATCTTCCAGTACAATACAAATAGAATACCTCCTGTTGAAATTCCAAAAGTATATTTTATGTTAAAGAAATTATTTTCACAGATTATAAAGGGATATATTACCGTATTGTGTAAGTTTACATAGTTTAAGACGCTTTAACTCAGAGTAAGAAGTGATATATTGTAATGAATTAATATAACTTGTTATAACTAATTACTCTATAAATTTTATGATATTCAGCTTTTATATTTCTCTGCTATTTGACACAAAGTGTCCCACTTAAACCTATCGTAAGTGCCTATATTTATTTGTTACTTGGTAATTGATATAATATTTTCTTCTTGACATTTTAATTGTATCGTATGTTAAAATTAATTAATATTAAGAAGTTTTAAAAATGTATTTGAGCTATTCTATAATTACTAATGAGAAATGACATAATATGGATATGATATTTTGATGAAATAATATTTAGTTAACATTTTACATATTTGCAAGAAAGGTGAGAAATAACTCCAATACAATACAGTTATAAAACTATTATGGCAATGTCGATTTTACCAGGTGATTATCAATAGTAAAGTTTATAAAAAATATGCCTTTATCATCCCTGATGATCTGCTTTACATCAACGCACATAAAATAAATATGCAGAAGAATTTTATAACATTAAATGTATTTTTATTATGATCCATATTCGATGTAAGTTATAGCTGGTTGCCTTAGACAGACCGTGCCTTTTACCAGTGAACCTAGTCTTACGACTGCTGGCAGTGACAATCGAAGCAGTCAGTCGCGCAAGCATTTATTTTTATAGATTTGTGATAATCTAGAATAAAGCATCTTTGGCACAAATCAAATCTTTATATTTTAATAAGAAATTACGCCTCTGCTTAATTTAACGTAGGATTTACATAGAGTTATAGAGTAACCGTTAATGTTCTGTTATTTATGGTATGCTATCAAAATGTATGCTTAATCTATGGTTATTATTGTGTGGGTGATTTGACCTCAAAGTAATCTTTCGTTGGTTGAGATTGTCTTTAGAAGGTTCGTTTATTGTGTTAGGGTAGCATTGATAACAATATTAAAAAATAAATACGATTCAAATTTTAACAGTTCATATTTATGTAAGTTTTGTAACAACAGGATATATTTACATTTATGTATTTTTAATTTTTCCTAAAAATTAAGTTACAAATGAACTGCGTATTTTAATTTTAAATGGAAAGTACATACGTGAATATGAAGAATTAAAAGAAATGTTAACTTTAAACATATCTGTCTGTATTGATATAAATTGTATAAAGTACTGGTTTTATGATTTTATTTTATGATTTAACGAAGAAGCAAGACTATCAGATATATTTTGTATTATAAGACATATTATATTTAACATTTGAACCATGTCACAAAAAAGTGTGCTTAACTTAAAAGTGTAAATAAATAATAATTTCAGCGAGAATGTACCAATCACTGTGAAACACACTATATTTTATATTATTGAAGATTTTATATAACTGTGTATTATATTTGCCTTTTAAAATTTGGAATAAGTTGGAGTTGTTGCTATAAATTTTATAATTAGACATTGTAAGTGTTGAACATCACTTGTACCTGCTTCTTGATTATAAATATTTTGACAATCGAAGCAAAATTACTGTGCTTATTTACTTAAAAATAAATCATATATTGCATATTATATTTTGTTTTATTTCCTTTACATCGCTACAACAAATCGATAAAACTTATGAAGCCTGCCTCTCATGAAACTATAGTCTTCATATTATAGAGAAATGTTTAATAAAATAAAATGAAATTATTATTGTAGAGATATGTAAGTATATCGATATTTAGATAAGTACTAACATATATAGAGTTATGGTATAGCATGCCCAGCCAAAAGTTCTACGGAAACTAATGTAGGTAATAACTTATAAGAGATGAATAATAATAATATATTATATTACAGTTAAAAAATGATATGATGGTAGGTATAGATATAGTTTTTTCAATAAAACACAAGCATTACTTAAACGAACATATTTATTTAATATCACAATAAAAATATAATACAATAAATTGTACAATTTCCAGAGAACGTAGCTTCGGTTCAAAATGTGTTCGCGCGGATTTCTCACCTACAAATAAAAATAGAAAAATTAATATTTTTGGTATTGATTCCATAATAATTATTACCCATACATAAAAATATGAAAGAGTACAATAATTTACATGATGAGGAAAATTGATGATGCGTAAGCAATAACCCAGCTTAAAATAATAAATAATGGTTAGTATACAAAAGTTGTTAATTTCACCTTAAACATTCAAGCTTAATAATTTCAATGCGAAATTAATGTACATTAGTTTGAATAAGGTCTCTCTTTGTCTCTTTCTGCAATACAGAAACATTATTCATTAGAGTGAGAAAGATTGCTTCTGAGAAATTAATTTAAAGATCATCAATGCTTACAAGCTATCTATCTCTTTTTAATTAAATATATTTTTGTTCAACAGAAAGAGACATACAGATGGTTGAACTGAAAATGATTGTGTTAAATAGATGATCAAAAAAATTAATGGGTTAAAAGTGAATATAATGACTTTTAAATGATTAATTAAAAATAATGGTGAGAATATTATTTTGTATGAATTATACACAATGATGTAATGACGCCCAAAGCCATTAGGTATTAGCGTGTTAGTGGTTAATCAGCTTAAGTGGTAACTGAAGCATACTAACTATTGAATCGTTATGAAACTTTGTAATATATTTTCTACTTCTTATAGTTGTTATTCAGATTGATTCTTATCCTACGAGGGATTGAAATAATTTTATGTCAAAATCATAATACTACAGAATATAAACAAAAAAAAAATATTTGATGGACAATATAAGTACAACAGACGTAAAATATATAGACGTAAAGTACATAATTTTCGGTATTTATAAGAAGCAAACATGAAATAAAAAAAAATTAATAAAGATCTTTCGATACGAATAATTAGTATGCCATGTGATATAAAGCTTTGTACATAATAAATATTCAATACATAATATTTTGTTAGAAACAAAATGAATCATACGTGTACGAAGCCCGATATACTCGCTGTCGTAACTTCAAACACTGGTGACAAAAGAAAAAAAATTATACCTTTATAAAAAATAACCTGAACGAAATGAAAATCTGCATGACATTAGTTTATCAATAAAATATGTTTAAACAATAAATAAAAGCTCTATAATGGGCCCTCTTCACAATGGGCAGCGTTGGGCGAGTAGAGGCAGTCATGATAGAGGGCTAGGGTTCATACGGGTAGCCGCATTGCGGCTAGCCGTCTGGCTGACCGCAAGCACAATTATGTACGTAATATTCATTTCTATGCGCACTGCGATGCGGCTACCCGCAGACCGCTCCGGTTGCTCGGAGAGCTGCGGCCCGACCGCCCGAGTGACGGCCAGCCGGACGGTTGCTATACGCACTGTGCGGTTCAGTCTGCGGCTGCCCGCCATTGAGTGAGTGTGTGCACGTGGTTGCAAAATGCTTGCTCTCATCTCGTGTTTGCAAATAAGGATGCACCCAGTACTTCTTTCTTTGCTTTTCTTCTTTACGTAACTTGTGTAAATGTAGTAAATAGCTGCAACTTCTTCCACTTCCATCTTTGAAATGGATCGACATGACCGCAAATCGCACCGGTTCTTCAACCGCACGTTGCCGTTGCGAATGCGGCTGCCCGCGATCCGGCTGGCCGCATTCGCAACCGCATCCTGCGGTCAGCCGCGCGGCTAACCGTAATGCGGCTACCCGAATAGTGCGTATGAACCTTTAAATGTCTATGATCGGCCGTGATTGTAGATATTTATTCATAATCGCTGTAATGGCGGCAAACATCGACGATCATTTGTTGGGCCAACACTGCCCATTGCGAAAGGCCCCATAAGGAAATAGTATTATTTGTTGACAATCGACATACCACTTGGCTCGCTTTGACCAATCTTTGGGCGTCCAATGCAAGCATTTCGGGTCTATCCTTAACAATTTCTTCTCCATCGCTTTTTGATGTTGCTGTATTGTTTCCTGAAATAAATTCTGATAAATAGGCCCTTGTGGATAAGTCACAAATATTAACAATTTTTTTTTCGGTACGAGGATGAAATGAAATGTTTCGAATTGTGAATTTCATTTATTTTTGTATAAGAAATAAAAATAATGGCCAAATACAATATCAAGTTTATATTTTTTATACTTTATTTTACTAAATCAACACGCATAACACTTACCCACTGCTAAAATACAATAACAACAACAGACATTTATAAAATCACTAATTAAAACATTTATAATGGCTTTTTTTTTAAGATTAAGTTGTTAAAAAATTCCATAATATCCAAGTATTCATTAGTCAAATATTTAATTACCATATTTCGATAAAAAATAGGAAAATGGATCTTACCTGATTAACTGATATTATATATTGGCCCTTGTAATAATTAATAAGATTTAAATTTTGCAGTGTGCTGATAACATCCTCCTTCTTTATGCTAGTCAATTCACAAATTTCACTGAAATAAAAAAAAGCTAATGATAATTTCTTAAAATTGTATGAAATACAAACGATATAAAGTGCATTGGGGTAATTCCGGCCACGGGGTAAATACGTATAAGTTCATTTAATACGTAACTAGTGATATGTATGCTAATAATATCAAACCTATAATAATATCTTCATGCCCTTACTTCACGATACTTACGATAAAGCGATGCTCTGAATAGATGCGATGATCTGGTATTCACAATTTTCTGAAATAACCCCTCATCCGAAATTCCCCCAATGCACTATACACGAAGAACGAATGGTATTAATCAACGTGTAAGATTTTAAGTAAGTATTTGGATAAAAGATAATATTAAGATCGATCCGAAAATATAAAATTGTAATCTTGAAGATATATATTTCTTCGAGATTAGAATCTTAATTGCTCACATCTATAAATGTAGTAAAAATAATTTCGTAGCGAACAACTAAGCTGGATCTTATATTTTACTAGCGGTCCGCCCCGGCTTCGCCCGTGGTACATATGAAAAATAGATGTTGGCCGATTCTCAGACTTACCCGATATGCACAGAAAATTTCATGAGAATCGGTCCACCCGTTTCGGAGGAGTATGCAGACTAACATTGTGACACGAGAATTTTATATATATAGAAGATTTTAAAAGATCTTAATTTTCGATTTTTTATTCCTTTATTAACTTGAAAAACACTATATTCTGCACTTATTACTATACAGCACCTACTAGAAATGAAATTATTTCATGTCACATTAGTTAATTCCGTTTCAGTCACATCTTCTGCACTATAAACCGAAATCGCTTTCACTGACCCTATGTACCTTTAAAACTACGCAACGGATTTTGATGCAGTTTTTTTTTTTAATAGATAGAGTAGTTCAAGAGGAAGGTTTTAGTATATAATTTATTGGGTTTTAGACAAAGCGGGCGGGAAGCTAGTAAGTAATGAATAAAACAAAAAATAATAACTTACTTTATAGTAATAACAGGTTTCTCATTTTCACCAATCGGCTTGATGCTTATCAATATATCAAGTATAGTCTGGGCCCAATAACTCCTGTACGATAATAGACCAAGATCCGACAGCGGTTTTTCCGGAGACCCTGTTTTACCTTCAAACTTTGATAATTCATAACCTGCAAAATACAAGAAACATAAAAAATCTGTAATAATCATTTTCAGGTACTGATTTATTTTATATTGACAACATTAAAAGTTACTTTATATAATGTGCAATTAAGATGTGGTCTTCAATCATTATTTAACGAGATATACAATCACCAACAAAAATATACTCAGAAAAACTCTATGCATTGTAAATCCAACTTTAATTCGTGCGAATAAGGTTGATTTTGTTTTTCGTATATTTACAGCTAGAATAGATCGTCTTTTTTATTTAGTGGATACACCTTTAAGTTGTGCTAATAAGCTTAAATTTTGCTCTATCATTTCTTCCTTTTGATGAGAATTTTGATAATTCAATTTGAGGACACTTTTAATGTATATATACGATTGTGTATGTTAATATTTATAAAATACGTGATTCGTAGTCATGATTGGATGGAATTTGACTCTTATGTACTGTGATATTATAAGCAAATGAAAAAGTAGTACCTCTCTACAATTTTTATATGCCTTTTTATCTATTTAAAATACTTACTAAACTCTATGAGCAAGGTTCCGTAACCTTTCCTCTGATACGGCGGTAAAGTCAATATACAAGCAACATTGTAGTCTTCTGTGCTCTCTTTTTCCTTTGAAAAGTACCCTACTATGTGAAAACCTGTAAATATAAAATAACATAATAATAGGGTATATTAAATGAAGTCACACACTTTGTGTCATTCTGCAACTAGATAATATATATAACTTAAGAAATATTTCGCATGTATTTTTCAATCATTCGATTTAAAAATATTCACAGGGCAGGCGATAGTACAAGAAAAGATAAACACATTTCTCTATTATTATCTACTTGTGATAAGAGAATTGTATGTATTAGATAGATTAAATAAAATTTCCGTTTATAACATACCTCTCGTATCAAAATCTGTCATAACATAAAACAGAAAGGGATCCGTGTCATAATACAATGTCTTGTGGTCAAGGAACAGTTTCGCCAATAAACATAGATTTTGTGCGTACGTTTTGTTTTTCCTGCCGTCTATTTCAAAGAATGATATGCTTCCTTTTCTGTATATTTCGTTGCCAGGTGGATGTTTTAGTTTACATTTTATCTGGACGAAAGATTAAAAATTTCTCCTTTAAAATTATGCAAAAATTCAATTTCTTTGTTTACAAAAATACATTGTTTTTATTATTTTATTTAAGTACATACTTAGTGTCAAGTAAATACTTACTAAGTGACGTTCTAAACACTTTTTACTCTTCCTATATTTCAAGCAGAATTCACAAATGTAAATACAAGGTAAGTTCACCATTTCCTGAAACAAAAAATATATTTATAACAATGAAATTAGGTACTTATGTATCATTTAGTTATAACAATAGCATTTTCAACTTAGTTTGGTATCATTTTGTGAATGAGAAGAAGAATATTTTTAATAATAAAGTTATTACTTTAAATATTTTTTTTATTGTTTTTGCTTTTGTTGTTTCAATCATTAGTTCATTTTTTTGTGGAAATTTTTATTTCTAAACATCCTTTTGAAATTTTTCAAGTATTTTGTTATCGCGAGCGTGGCTAGACTAGCGCAGTTGATTTGTGGGCGTGACTACGAACGAGCCAATCGCTACAATTTTTTACAACACATTTATTTTTATATTTTTTTGCTCATCCCACCTGTGGGTACGGCGCGAAGTACCAGGGCCGGATCCTGTTTCGGCCCAGCTCGATCATCTCGATGTTCTTCATGCGTGTTACCACGTCGTCGTGCCCGTGGGCGAGCATGCTGCCGGATTGGCGTGGGCGAGTCGTGGGCGTGGCTGTGCCGCTCAGTGTGGGCTCACCACCATCTAACGAGTCACTCGCTTCTGTCTGATGGTGGAATAAATAGATTGTTATTAAAAAGGGATAAATAATTTAGGAAATTAAAGATAGATAAATGTACAATAATAATGTAAAGGTTTTGTTTGCTTCAAAAATTATGTGTTAAATAGGCCTTGTATTGAGTTATGATATAGATTATAGACTTTAATGTTAAGGCTTAATATGACGCTATGAGTTATGATTAATAGAAGCGATGAAAAAAATTTGAGACAAAAAATATCATTCAGGATGAAACACAAACGTACATAATTGCGTATTTACATTAGTTAACGATTTATAAGTCAGGGAGTCATAAGGCTATTCTGATGCAAATCACTCAAACACCTTACATATCCTTCCACTACATTAATGTTATACAGATAAAATTCAATCCCACTCACAGTGACGTCATTCTCTAACGAATTCGCTTTCCGTTTCCTGTTCATCTTTTTCTGCAGCGCCGCAGCCAATACAGCACCACCATTAACCAGCGATGAGGAGTCCTGGCCGAGGGTCGGGCTGGCCGGTCTGGAGATGAGCTGACGAGGCTCTCCCGTTGGAGCAGCTATAAATATATCTTTCTTTTTAATATAGTGCAATAGCACTCAAGAATAAAAGTTTGTTAAAAAACAAAGAAAGGCCGAACATTATGCCTCTTCTTTGTTTACCAGGTTAAGCAATAGCTTTAAGCAATATTATCTTAACCTGGTTAACAAAGAAGAGGCATAATTTTCGGCCTTTCTTTGTTTTTTAACAAACTTTTAATCTTGAGCTTAACTTGAAATGGGATTCTGTAAAAAGCAGAAGAATTAGTAAGTGTATTACAAAATCAAATTTTGTTACATTGTGATATAAAATAAACATTTCTCTTTTTTTTTTAACTTCAGCTTTCTATAAATTAAAAACATCTGGTGAAAAGTATCTATTCAAAAGGCAGGATAGCAAATTACATATTTATTTTAAAAGTAAAAAAAAATCATCTATTTGCTAAACTTTTCAAAGCTTCAAGCATGTTATTAGTAACTATTATATATTTAGTGAAAAAAAAATATCTTATAATCTAAACTGTATTTCAAAAACCGTATTTTATTCATGGCTATAAATTGAATATGCTAATGACGTTAATGTATAAAAAAAATCACATACCAGGTGCAAGTTTTTGTGAGGAGCCATTGAGTGCAGTGTTAGTATGACTTTTCTCTGCTAATTTTGGTGGGATTTGATGGGTTTCTCTAGTGCTATGTGACTTCTGAGGTTCATTGCAGACATTGTCATCTAGAGGGGAAAAATGTTATACCATAACATGATGTGTTTAAAAACGATTGAAATTACATGTACCAAAGCCAAAGAAAAGTGAAATTTTAAGTGAATATGGTAATATAGAAAATCTAATACTACATTCATGCTGTATGTACAATTACAATTGACTATATACAACAAAAAAATATACAATTATATTTTAAGAATTAACACTTAAATTTTATATGTTGTTGCAAAAATTTCTAAAATATAAATCAGGGGAACAAAAAAATAATACAAAATTAAGCCATTCCACATTTAAAATGTAACTCAAATCAAGTTCAAAACATTAAAATCAATGATAAAAAAAAATTGCAATACACACAGTTCTACTAAATTGCACTACAAAACATTTGAAAATAATGAGAATTATAATCTACACAAGTAGCGAAAACACACATACTAATAAAACTAGGCATCACGCCACCTCCAGATCCTATATGTGTCTTCTTTGGAGTTGTAGTGCCACCGGTGGGAGCGCCATCTCTCCGCGGAAATTGAACCTTTCTTGTGTCGAGCCATGATTCCTCCACCCACTCGTCCAATCTTTTATTAACTAAAACGGATTTAATTAATATGTTAATAAAAATATAATAGCAATTAATTAATATTTCAGAACAATTATCACATATGGCACAATCTGATCCCGTACTAAGCTTGTGCCATTGTGTAATGGAATCCAAATGGCTGACATACATACTTAATGTATAATTTTAAAATACATACTTATATAGATAATTAACACCCAGACACAGAGCAAACATTAGTAATTAATCACACAAATATTTGGCCTCGGTGGGAATCTAACCCACAACTCCTGGCTTCGAAGGCCGGGTCGCTACAGTTAGTCAGTTTGCTTTATTTGTTCATCTTTCACATTAATATAGCAGTAAAGTGTGTGTTTTATCAAATCAATTTACCCATTATTATACAATGCTTTGTCGATTCCTATCATTTGTTCCTTCTCATGATTGCAATGATACATGACTTTCATGTAAACCTGGACTATAGAACTCAACATTATTGCCCTTGCAAATAAAAAATCAGATGGTCAGTTTATAAATACTTTTATTTTTGTAAAATTTTTCAAAAAATTGTAATGGTAATAAATAATAATGTAGATAATAATTATTGTAATGTAAATACCTATGGATCTGTATAAGATATTTTTTATGTGAAACTCAAAGCATATAAAATGATTATTAGCATTTGTAGGAAAAAAAATACATAAATATTGTGTTTTGTGTTTTATGTATAATTCTTGTGTATAAAAACATGTATTGATGCAAAAATAGTGTTTAATGTTTGATTATAAATTATAAATATTACTTACAGTCTACATAATGTACATAGTATCCTCTTTGTCCATGAATTTCCTTAATACTTATTATTTCAGCTAGGGGCCAATCGTCCCCGCCTTGCATTCGAACTGGTAATCGACATCCTTCCACCAACGATGCCTAGGATACATCACAATTGTTAGCCAACCTTGCACGAAGATTTTATATTAATATTATAATTTGAAAATTCATACCGTAGAATCACAAAATGTAGTGACTTCGTCTTCATTTTCAGTCATATCCTCAGGATTTACGCATAAAAACAACGCTAACAATCAGCCAAACGTTTGCATCAAGGCATCAAGGGTATTATACTCCTGACAGTGACATTGACAAATGACATTTCTCACCATAAACAATTAGTTAATTTTATACCTTGCAAATGCCTTTCAATTACTAGGCTTTGTGGTCCAGTCATAGACAAATATTTTAACATCAAAAACATCAAAATGCAATGGCTAAAAATATGCGAATACACTAGAAAACAATGTTTTCGAATTTTAGATGAAGACGATAAAGTGGTCTAAACATGTCTCTTTTTAAGAGACACATTTTCAAAAAATGGTTATGGTACACTATTTGTAGGAAGACTGAGTAAGTACGTCTAATACGTAGGGTTGATAATGTGAAAACTTTGTATTTCTATGTTAGAGCTAGCGCGCAAGAGCTACTTTTGTCTCCGCAACTATTTTGTCTCTCCCAAGTCCCATCAACTCCATGGGCTAGTAAGAAAGTGCGCGCACGTAGCGACGCAACTCTCGGGAGTCTTTTTTATTAGCGCTAGCGCCTAGCTCTTAAAATTTAGAATAATTGTCTAATTGGTCTAACTTTTATAAGCAGCACAGGCAATAGGCGAATTTTCTTCCGTTTTATTTAGCAACATTTTAAATGTAAACAAGAACTCTTCACCCTAATTGTATTTTATACTGCTTTTTTTACTTTTAATGTAAGGTGAGGTAATTAAATAAAAAAGACATTAACATTTAAAGTATGAATGTATTTTTTTAAAGTAAAACAATAGTGGATAGACTACGATATTCCACTGAATACTATTCTTAAAAACTATTTGTCCTTAAAACTATTCCGTATGGCTTTCAGTTCCAATTTTGCTTTTTCTAGAAGAATTTTGGATTTCTCCTCTTCTAATAATGCGGTCCGCTTCTTTACTTTTTCTGTCTCCAACTGAAAAATGGTAAAATAAATTTGTTCAAGTATCTATAGTGTTTACATTAAAAAAAAAAAATATTTTTTTAGAATAAAATCAAACCTTGATTCTTAATATCTGCATTTCTATTTCCTTCTTTGTTGCAGAGTGTCTGAATCTCATGACATTGTCTTCATTTAAATTCTTAATATCATTGTCACTTAGATTCTGCGATGAATGTTGATGGAGATCTTGATATGCTATAATGAAAATTATTTATTTTTAATATAATATTAATACCTATGCATTACACTCCATTCTATATAATAATTAAGTATATTACCTGTATCAGATGAAATATTATTGTTCCCGTTAGTATGATTTCCATCTGTATTATTAAAACTGAGATTCTCTGTAACAAATCTTTCTTTGATATAAATCATTTTAAAAGTAGTATTATATGTGTTCAAGGTGAAACAAGAAATACCCACCATTTGAACCACTCGTTTGTGAGATTTTACACTCTATTTCTAGAAAATTAGGCCCATCACTATCGTAATAATTTTCAAATTCAGGTACTGTGTCAGCAGCTGCCTATTAACAAGACTTATATTTCTATTTTTATACTAAATTTCATTAATAATTTAGGTAAATCAAACATTATTTTCATATACAAGTTGTAAACATCATAAGTAAAATAAGTACAAAGAACATTAAATTCCAAACCTCTTTCAATTTTTGTAAAATAGGTAATGGTTGATTAGGAATGGATTCAGTATTAGGCTTCATACTCTCATTTTTTACACATTTTGCACTTGGAGATCTAAAAGATTTGCGGAATTTCATATTTTCCCATGCACGTTTTAATGTTGTGACATGACGCTGAAAAAATAATGTATCATTGTATGTATGTATTTAAAATATCAGAAATCATATTACCTGTTTGTATTTGAAATAGAATGTCAATCTTAATATATATAAATCTCGTGTCACAATGTTTGTCCTCAATGGACTCCTAAACCACTTAACCGATTATAATAAAATTCGCACACCATGTGCAGTTCAATCCAACTTAAGAGATAGGATAGTTTAAAGCACAAAGCGGGCGAAGCCGCGGGCGGAAAGCTAGTAAAATTATAATTTAATTTCATTATAAACCTTATGAACATGAGAATTATAATTAAACTCATCAGCTACACATTTCCAGGCTGTTTTTTTCTTTGCAATTGTTTCTCCATCTGTTGATTTTGATTCCACAATTGGGCTTCTCGAAACCAGATAGCACAGTAAATCTTTTTCCTCTTGAGTAAAATTAGCGTCCCTTTTTCGTGGTTTTGGTATAGTAATCGTATTCTGAAATGTTTACAAGTTGCGAAGAAATTTACTAAAATAATGTTTTGAGTTGTAGCTGCTTTAAATGAACATAATATTATTATACAAAATAGAAATATAAAATTCAAATACCTAGCTGAAATTGTCAAAACGATTTTCAGATCTTTTCTGTATATTTCTGTTATATTGTATTTAACATACAAACAAACAAAATTCAACTTACCATTCCTAAAGCATTTAGTTTATTTCGTAATTAAATTTGAAATTTTATTTGCCGCCTTCATTATTATAAAAAAAATGTTTAAATTCACAAGTCACAAGTGTACTTAAAACGTTTTCGGCATTTCATTTAATTTAATAATACTAAAGATCCCCTTTTTTATAATTTCTATAAATCAAGAAACGATGTCTAGCGCCCAGCAGGCTGCAGGACAGTTAGATATAGCCATTAGCTTATTCATATTATTATCACAGAACATAATATATACTCAGGGGAGCATATTATTATTACCAGCAACTGTGAACCACAGCTGTGAACTGAAAATGAAATATTTTGGAAATTGAAGGCCAGCCGCCAGGCGCCAGCGCGAAGTCCCTTGACCCTTCTCGCCCTGCCCAGCCACTGAACTCTCAGTCTCACTAGTCACTTCTCAGCCACAGTCTCAGCTATACCTACATTATTATTATTCCTCTATGCCAGCGTGATGCCAGCCACACAAATGACAATTGACAAACTTAAAGTTTAAAACCACAGATGTTAAAAATATTGTATACTTACAGACTTAGATCATTACCAACTGGCCGACTGGTAGTACTGGCCAGGGGGGGGACACCTAGAACAAACTGACATTTATAAAAGAAAGCGACGCCATCTATACTTTGGAGCGTAAAAACGTATTAAATCAGTTTATATTAAATCCCCAAAAGATGGCATCGCACTTTCTAAAGTTATCGGAAATTGTATAAAGACATTTAAATAAATGGCAGTTATTCTAGAAACATTGTTTTATTTTAATAGATCGAATGCGAAGCTTACCTTTTTTTTTAATTCCATTAAATAATTTTGCGATTTTAATCGTTTCATATGGTATCAAATTAATAAACTTGCAACATTTTCTGAAAGCTTCTCAGTGTTGTCTTTATGAAATCAATGTAGTAAAATAAGACAAATGAAAACCTTTCTATATTCCTTATATTCAAAGTTTAAATGAATTAGAACAATTATCTCAGATTTTTAATTCAGTATCTTATAGAACTATAATTCAGGAAAATATTTTACATAAAAAATACTGCGTCTGATTTAATAAATATTGAAAACATTTTATTAATTGACATGAAAAGTGTTAAATATGATTTATTAATTGGTAACATTGATTGTTTACATCGCAGATCACAAAATGTTATTTTGTAAATTCTGTCATAAAATGGCGGCTACTATACGTGAAGTTTATTAACTTATTATTTAGTTCATTTTGTTGATAATCGTGTGAAGTTTCTAGTTCTCGTGAAAGTGTGGTGAAAGTGCGTTGAATCGAGCCCTACGTTCAGGCTTTCAAAACTTTCTACTGAAAATTATGTGCACGGACAGTTTTGTTTTAGGATCTAAGGTTTTAGGTATATAAAATGTAATATTACAGTGAAAGCATTTAAAGAATAAAGTATTAATTTCTTATAATGTCGTTTTCTTCATTATTCTTAGTAAGTACCTACTTCAATATGTTTTAAGAAATTTGACTGAATAATATTTAGCAATTCCAAATATCTTATTTTTATAGACTCCGTAATATTCATTTAGTGAAACTAATTTATATACTAATAATCTTGTACCTAATTATTACCTATTATAAGTGAAAAGTTTTTTTTAAATCACCAGTCACCTAAATCTTTAAAACACCATTTCATAATCATTTAGATCTTTAGTCTTATTTCTTAAATGTTGAAAATAAATGATATTTCAGTTAGCTCTCCTATTTCAATAGGTAACGACGCAAATATATTATGTGAATTGTGAGCATTTATTCCAGGCACATAATTGATAATATTTTGAAGTTTGATTTCAATTTTCAACTATCAAGTAAAAAAATATATAGGTAGATATTAGTATTACGTATATGAGCGTATATGTATGTAGGTATATAGAATTAGTTTTAGCCCCAAAATCCAGAGGGCGCATTGTCGCCTGTCAAAGTCAAATAGGTTTGCCTTCATATGCTTCAAGAGGGCTCTCTATGCCCTATTATACATTATACTCTTTGGTACTGGCTAACTGGTACTAAGGGGTTATAGTACGCTGTACGGCCCCACATTATAAGCCGCGCAGATAGAGGATAGATCTGAAGATGGCGACGCGACGGGTACATAGGGTAAGGTTGGCAAATTAAGTTCTCTAACATCGTTTTTTTGGTTTATTCAAGTTTTTAAAGATAAAACAGTTTGTAAAATTACATAATTACTTAAATTATTAATGTTCTGAAAACGTTTATTATGTGGTTTTATTTAATTCAAATAATGAAAAGGTGTCAATAGTTGTGATTTTGCAACGCTAAAATTCATCACATAGATTATAATATAGAGGTCTATTTTATAATAGTAATATATTTAGTTAGTTTGTAATAGTTTTAAAGTTGTGGAGGACAATAAATGAACTTTTTATTTTATTTATTATAATATAATTGAATTAAAAAAAATAAAACACGAAAAATAAGTCCCGAATCTACGGGACTTCTTTCATAGCACACATTCTATACATAATCTGTACTTATTCTGTGTTGAATTGGCAACACCGGTGACTGTTCGACTCAATAACCTAAAATTCTAATATACCTATAAAATAAATGAGAGAAATATTATTAAAACAATAAAATACATTCCATACACATAAAATACATTGTATTATTGTAAACTTCTATTTTTAAATAGAAAATAATAAAATGGCTGCTGTTCCTGAAATGAGTGAAGCTGATCAGATTAAAACGGTATTTTAAAACAAATAAATGTGTATTTTGGGTACAGTTATAGAGATTTTTTTGTATTTAATTTCAACCCTTACCCTTTTTTGCAGTTCAAGGATTTTTTGGTGCAATACAATAAGTTATCTGAGCTTTGTTTCAATGACTGTGTTCATGATTTTACATCTCGAACTTTAAGATCTGCGGAGGTAATTTTTTTTGATTATTATGCAACAAGTTTATTTTTTAGGTCCAGAGAAATAGTTAAACTTATCCTCTTTAAACTACATTTATCGCAAATCATAATATTTACTGATACATGACTTTTGGATTATGTTTCATGTCTAAAGAAAATCTATTTATTATGGTAAATATTTCTAAAATTGTGACTGAACATCGAGGTATTATGAATAGGAATATTTAGTATTACTTATATTGCAGATAGTTTTGTTGAAAGTTATTTTTACATTGCTTCCAATTTTTACAAAATTCTAGATTTTGTATTGTACATGTACCATGCATTCTATTATGACTTTCCTGAACCTATCGTTACAGTTTTAAAATATAGATATCTGATAATTCATTACATTTATAGCAAAAAAGTAAATATAAATTGATTAAAACAACTTATTTATAATAATCAATTTCAGGAAAAATGTACAATAAACTGTATGGAGAAATATTTGCGGACAAATCAAAGAGTCTCACAAAGGTTCCATGAATTCCAAATGATTGCCAATGAGAATATGCTAGCGCTAGCTCAAAAGTCCGGAAATCCTAGCTAAGTTCCTGTGTGTTATGTATTTATTGTTAGATTATTTTGTTTTCACTATTGATGATTAAAGTATTGTTGAATGTAATTCTGTCCAAAATGACTTTTATTGAGTAAAATAGTTGAATGAATCTAGATAAAAAACGCGATAGCTAACTATCTCTTTATTGCCAGTTATAATTTTACCCTCAAGGAGACATCTTTAGTATTGTGTGCATGCATTAAAACAAACTATAAATAACTAGCCCCTTTTTCCTGGCTCTCTCGGACCGACCCAGGATAAAAACAATGTAATTGTTTTTCTAAATTTATCAGTCACTAAAACCTTTATGTGCGCCGAGCACAGTGTGAGAAGTAAAACTTTTTTGGCAAGATTCAAAGATACCTACCAAAATCATTACGTAGATTTTTATAAAAATTGATAATTTAATATAGGGCCATTTGAAAAGTATATTTCTTTTAATATGTTTATATAATATGTTTATACAAGGTTTATACATTATCAGTTAACTCAATTTTCAATAATGTTTGTTGATGTCAATGGTTCACAATGGAGAATGTTCACTAATTTTGATTATTAGCACTCCATATTCT
>CAJQZM010031080.1:0-18339 GCA_907164665.1 Colias nastes | reverse complement strand
TAGAATTTTAATACTAATTTGAAGTTATTGTACGAGCGTATTTATCACGGTAAAATGTTGCCAATTCAACAACATGTTATATACAAAGTCCAAATAAGTATCTAGATTACTTTAGTAATCTATACTATAATATTATAAAGCTGAAGAGTTTGTTTGTTTGTTTGAACGCGCTAATCTCAGAATTCCTTCGGTGTTAGATAGCCCATTCATCGAGGAAGGCTACAGGCTATATATCATCACGCTAAGATAAACAGGAGCGAAGCTAGTATGAAATACGCGGATAAAAAATCTTTATCTGACCGAGTTATAACAATTTTTATATGAATATATTTATAAAGAAATCCTTACATCAACGCCATCTATCTGAACTGTCGGGAACTCAATCATGAGGTACATATAGTTGGAGTTTCTCTTTTCTTTCTCGTTGATCATTTCAATCTCTCTGAACGTGAGTCTGTCGAGCCAGTCCACCTGAAACACATTAAAATAATTACTTTAAAAAGATCTAGTCAATTTCTGTTAAATTTAAAATTTTAATTTCTATGTCTAACGGCCTTAGATCATTAAGTAATAAGCTAATGGCTAATCAATCTAATAAGAGAGAAAGGGACAACAAAAATTAAAAAATTCAGTTATTTAATACTTATAGTTTATATGCCTAAAAATAACATTTATAACTTACCCCCCCATTTTTACAACCACAAACTTACAAATTAGGACAACAACAACAAAACTAACTTCCAATACTTTTCAACTGATAACCTAACAGACATACACAATTTCTAGTTCAATTATCACACGTATAGATACGTCTTAATTTAAACAGAAGACACTATTTCTAATAAAATTGGACACGTGTACGGTGTATCAATGGTAGGTACCATTCGAACCGTGACGTCACTCCAAAGCGTCACTCGCGTATATATTATCAATTATAGAACAGGTTCTCGGCCTTCCATCTTTGTTTATAAACATCGGTGCTATTTCATAAGCAATATTAATTATGTAAGCAATATCCAAAGCCTTTCTAACCTACATAAGGTTTTTGAATATTTTAATATATTATTGAGTGCCATGAATATTGAATGGAATTGGTAGTATTTTTTATTTTAATAGTCCAATAGAAATCTTTTATTTTGTTATATCTTTTGTCAAATCTACTTTCTACTCGTTAATACTACTACTATAACCATATTATTTGGTTTCTATTGTATTTTTAAATGGTAGGTTTTAGAAAAATATGGAAATTCTGGTAAGTACATGTCTCTATTTTAATATAAGATTTTTTTGCAAACGAACACAATTTTTTTTTGACGCCTGCTTAATATAATTTTCTTATACTTAGTCATAGTTTGAAAAAACTATGTTGAAAAATAAGGTGGTAAGTGTACCCACCTACAAAGTTTTTTCTTGTTTTTGTTATTTATAACTTGATATGTCAAGTTTAACAATAAAGTGGAGATGTAGCAGACTAATTAATTATTATAATTATCCAAAAAGTAATATTGACATTAATATGGTAATGTATAAAATATAATTACAAGTATGACTTCATTTATTCTTATTACGCCTTTGGGATGTTATTATTTAAATAATGTAATTCTTTTGTGATTAAAACGAATTAAATATATCATTCTAAATAAACATTCAATAACTACGTTTAAAAGAATTAATTACTTTTTCATTTTTCATTTCAAATAATTCTTTATTTTTTTTGTGCCCAAAATATTTGAAGTCCTATAAAAAACTCCACAATTCACATATACGCATAAAAATATCTACACGTTGATATGCTTGCTACTAATTCATACAGAATTCGTTCCCTTATTCCGTACATACATAACTAAAAGATCAACTCACCTTTGGCATGTGGCCATTGCGATGTTTCTTGGCCAGCTTGGCCAGCCTCTGCATCTGCTCCTTGCCCCGATCCGGCGCCTTGCCTGGCGTCTTCTCACTGCCCTCCACACCGGGCCACACGCGAAGATCGAACATCCCCTTTGGGACAAACAGTAACTTCTTCAGCTGACCCACGAGGTACAGGTAACACTTCTTGCAGGCGTTCAACGTACTCGTCGAATTGCCCATTTTAACGTACACAAATCATATCAATTCACTACACTATCACTTGTCAAACATTCCGCCATACTCCAAGCTTTCCCGCTTTTTCGATACATTAGTCTTTCGAGTTCTAGAAAGCGCGGGAGTTTCAAACGCACTGAACTATCTTGCAGGATTGTGACGCAACGATAGCTGAGGTCAATATAAACATAACGTAGTAATTATCGATCATTATTTATATGTGGGCGGGGCGGCATATCAGCGAGGATCCAACTTGATCTTATGAGCTCATGGTCACGCAAAACTAACTACTAACTTGAGGCTCGAGAACAAAAATCTAAATGGGTGCTAAAAGTTCTGAATTTTCAGAAGCACAGAGCACCTATGCCTATAACCTATACCTATAATTGGATGGTTTCAATGAAATTTTATAGCAGATAGAATCGTTGAAAATGGTAAAAATCATGAGACAAATGACTTTTCTCTTTAATCGGTAGAAAAGTGCATTTAACGCTGCGGTGTAGCATAGAAATTTACAACTTCTTTTCAATTTATATTTTCACAAAAGCCTATGACCATTTCTAAAGTTCCAACTACCTATACAATATACATATATCGAAATACATGCAAATTCGTATATAGGTATACATGTAATAAGCACTAAGGCATAACTATACAGTTTAAGTATAATGGCTGGTTCAGACAAGGTAATACCATAATTTGTACCTATTAGAATAGGTATTACCTCTGATAGTATATAATTATCCAAACTAATTAGTATTCCTCGTCTCAAATGAGTGCTCAACGCTTATGAAAATGCAAAAATATTGTATTTTTAGAGAATCTAAATTGCGTTAAGCTTATTTATAATAAAATGTCTCAATGTCATGAACCCGATAAATATTTACTTTGTAGTTTATATCGAACATAAAGGTAATAAATTAACTCGTCATGTAATAAGATTAATTGAATCAAACAGTGTGACAGTTGTTTTTATATTACGCAGTTAAAATAACAACTTGAAGACTCTTCTAGAAAAAAATATTCTAAGGAAAGTTGGTATACTCTACCATTAGTAAGCTTACATATCCCGGAATATATTTTAATCACATTTATTTAATTATATGTATTTAATTGTTTACTTTAAGTTAATGTTCCTTTGACAGTTTAAAATACATAACTATATTTTTATACATAACGTCATAATATGTGGATAAGACCTTCAAACCACCATTAGGTAGTCGTAGTTGAATTATTCCAAGGTTTTTATAAAAAAGGTCAATATCTAGTCGAGCCATAACTAACTACGCAAAATTTTAAAAATATTCCTATGTAATACGATTTGTAGTGACAACATTATTGTTTGTATTCTAATTATTTTTAATCGTTAATTGCGGAGATCAAATTAGCATTTAGATCTATCTATGAAACAGTTGAAGATGTTAATGATATACCTACCTATTGCTGGTTTTGTTCCTGATTATAATGAGAATTATAATTGTTTAATTAAATTTTTTTGGGTAATCAAACCATTTATACAAAATTCACACAGATTTTCAGAAGATTTGCTAGTCTGGTAAACTAGCATCTATTTATAAAAATGCATAAGTAGTAACATTCACAAGAAAATTAAAACGGTATGCAAATAAGAGAAACAAAACATCGAAGTAGGAAATAAAAGTTAAATATAGGTACAACAATGAAAAACGTTTTAAAAAACTCATTTTCGAAATAGCTCCATAGCACAATATACTGGTCCATATTTTTTTTATATTTTTTTAATAAGCTGTAGCCTTCAAAGTTTTTTAACCCTGATTTACCAAGTTTATTTGTAATTTTCATTTTGATTTCATATAATTTTTTGGATCCGGCATATTTTTTAAGCCTTGAGTTTGAGATAAGGTAATATGTCCTTTGTCAAAGTAACTTAATTATTATTAAAAGTTTTTGAGTAATTAATGAAAACGGAAATGCATTTTTGCAGCTTATCTTGTTAATTAAAAAAAAATGCTATTTTTATATACTTATAAAAATGCTGGAGATACATTTTCCTTGTCATATAAACTATCGCTCATATTTTTAAAATCCCTAGGTATCAATAATTAACGTGTCTTTGAACTTTTTGGCTAAACAAAATGCTAAATATTTAAATGGTATAATGATAATATCTAATAGGTATATTCGACATCCTACGCTTTTAACATAAATTTGAAAGTTCACATATTAAGAATCAATTTTTATATAACAAATATTAAAAGTAGGGCAAGAGTTATAAATTTATAATTGAGTTGTGCGATTATTATTTATTTATTTTTTTTTTAACTTCAATGTACCTAGTTATTTTGGTAGAGGTTTTCTTAATAGATTGATAACATTGAAATCAGCTCATAATTTTTTTTTCATCCAATTACTTATAACAGATAGTCTATTTTTCTAATCCCGGATACTGGACCATTTTTAATGGAGGTATTTAATTTCCCCTAAACCTATTTCACGTGAATAGAACTACCTACGGTCAAAAAACTAGAAATCTTTCATTATTATTATTAAACAAAAAAAATATAATCCATAACAATCGTGCATTATGAATAAAAAATGCATTAATTAAAATATGAATAATCAATATTAAGCAATGCAATTAACATGTTATCATTTCCGCTTTTTAAATTGGAATAAAAATATAACATTTACAAAAAAATGTGAAAACAAGACATAAGTAATTTTATATTGAAATAATCCTGATTTACTTCCCAAACAAAACAAAAATCTTGTAAAAAGATGGAAGTAATAACTTTGTAATTTTTTTTAACTTTTCTTAAAGTAGAACTTTGTAAATTATTTAATCAGTAGAAAGCTGGGTAAGTAACATAGGCTGTATTATATTTTATTGTTCCGGTTTAACAAGAGCTTAGCTGGTAGGTACTGCAGAAGCGAAGCAAAAAGCATAAAAGAAGTCGTACATAAGTATGTTGGTTTATTTTTCCAATTAAGGTTTTGTTCAAATAAATGGTGTTCTGAAAACCAGCCTAGAGTGAGCTCTTATCGAAAAAATTGTCCAATCTTTTTGAGTGCTAAATAACAATTTATTTTAGGGTTGAATTCAATAATTTAATTATTGGTCTGTTTAATAATCCAATGGAAGTTTATGAAGAACAAAAAGATTTTGGAAATATATTTAGTTTGCTAAATAATGGACTATTACCTACAATTTGCTAAATAATCAAATTACTGATCAATATTAAATCATAAGTTTTCCTAGTAAAATATCAGTATTTTAGCAACTTTAAAAATTAAAATCCGTTAGGACAATCAATCAATCAAGAACAAAAATAAGTTAATTTACTTCCAACAGCTATTTCAAAGATAATAGAAATATCGTGATTAAACCAGCATTTAGATTGTTTTCACATATTCTCAGATCCTTTACACAACATACAAGGCACTTATTTTTCACACAACATAATACAACACTGAAACTCGACAAAACAAAAAAATCTAACTATTAGCAAACCCCTGTTTACATTACTGCGAAAACGATTCAAAACAATAATTATTAAAACCTCCGTTCCCAAAAACAACGGCAATTCATAGTTTATCTAAATTAAACCTAACAAACACCCCTAATTTATTTAATTAAAACTTTCTACGAGATATTCAACTATGTATATTTTGTTCCAAAACTTTATTTGTAAACAAAAATTTACATAATTTTATAAGGAAAATACTTCGATCAACGTGTGTAATATTTCGCGACGACCAACAAACTAAAACATAACTTGTAGATATCTACCGACTTCTGAATAATATTCAAAACCGGTCTTCAAATGTAGTACGCCATCAGATAAAATGTTCAAATCGTGTTAACTGTTAAGTATTTATTTTATTAAACAACATACATGTCTTTTATTATTGTAAAATTATTTAATAATGCTAATATCATACAGAGAAGGGATTTCTATTTTAGTATGTATCTCATCACTACATAGGATAAAACTTTGAGTATTCCCGCTGTCTGTCAGCCCCTTTGTATGCTTAGATCTTTAAAATTACGCAACGAATTTTGATGCGGTTTTTTTTAATAGATAGAGTGGTTGTTGAGGAAGGTTTTAGCCTATAATTTGTTAAGTTATGGATAAAGCGCGTTATGGACGAAGCAGTGGGCGGAAAGCTCGTAACGAATAAGTATACCTATATACAGTGTGGAAATTTTCGATGGGCCCTGGACGGAAAGTACTTGAAATACTGAAAATAGCAAATTGTGCTGAAAGGAAACATTCCTTTATTTTTATAAAGAAACAAAACTGCATTCAAAGATTTTCGACAATTCACTTGCTTCCACCGGGAATATTTTAGAATAATAAATTAAAAAGGAAGCTGTCATAGCTTTTTTTATATTTTGCATCATTGATATAAATATGGCTTATTTAAATCAACGATCGGTACATAATTAATTTAGAGTACGGTAGCGGCATTCCAGCTGAATGCCTCTGTAGGTAGTTTGAAGTTGTTTTGGCATGATTTGATTACGTTCACAGTTCACCCGTACACGTAGGTACGTTGTATTTAGTTAATCGTAAAAATTGTAAATTGTAATTATGTTATGTTATAGTATGGGAATATGCGAGAAACAATAAAAATATTCTTAAAATCATGGAAGCTATAGACACCAAATAGAAATAATCGTAAAAATGCGGACATGAGACTTTGTTAAACCTGAATTTTTTTTTTGGATCGCCAAAATGAGGGTAGGTCCATATTAAATCTCATGATGTGTATAGTTGTATTAGACAGGTATGCTTCATACATAGAGAGGTAAAATTATAAAGAAAAAATCCATAGCTATTCCACAAAGAGCCTGCACATAAAGCCCGATTCGTGAATATTTATATATTTATTTATTTATATGGGTGATTATACAAAAATGGGGTAACTCAATGTCACCAGCCAATTTATAGAAAGTCTTATTATATTTTAATCAAATAACAATCTATTTTAAAACAACAAAGCGTCCTTTATTTGGTCACTCACTTTCACTTCTTTATTTAAAATACAAATTGATAAAAAAAACAAAATTAATACTTAAATAATCAGTACTTTGGCATGTCACAACTCCGAAAACCAACAATCAAGTGACTATCTTATAAACATTATCATTGATTTGAGAAAACTTACTAATTCAGGACAATCTTTGATATACATAGTATTATATAGTATAACTTTCATAACGAAATGTTTAACATTTTATTTAAAAAATAAAAATAAACTTTGTCATCGTTTTTATTGGTCAGTCCGTTGTGTGTTTTTTAAATTTGAAATTCTCGCTAAATATCACCAAGTCGAGGTCAAATCCCTGTCTAAATATTAATGTTGGTAATGAAGTTACTTGTGCATCCCATATTTTGACGGCCGTCATAACTGTACCAGCGCTAGGGTTGTGTTTGTCCTCTAAATTCGTGCTGCGCCAGCCAACATTTCAGTCCTATGGTGAGTCGTTATTTTATTGTTAATCTGATTTTTATTTTCATTCATACATGGTTAACTATGATTTGTAAAAATATAGTTTGTTGATATTAGAAATAAGGCAAAAAAACATAATTTGTGATTATAATCTCATATTAAGTCCCTTTTTATCAATCCGCTGGCATCAGTCCTATGTCAGATATCGTGCCAGTGGACTGACGCGGCCCCATAGTACTGATGATTCTATCGTTTTTGAGAACTTTTATCTTGATTGCTATTGGTATAAGCATTTCTATTTGATATTTCAGTTTAGAACATCATACGCCACGCTAAAAGAAACTGAATTTGACTAGGGAAGAAACATTTAAAAAAAGAGTAGCAAAGAAAAGAGCTATTGAAACAAACTACTAATAATTTTATTTAAAAGATCTTATTTTATTTTTAGTATTGATTTTGATGCTTTCAGGGCATAGCTTGTTATATTTATTAGATAAATACGTATACGTATAATATTGTGAAGTAAAATTACCTCAAAATAACATAAAAGTTAATTAATATAATAACATTATAAAAATGTCAAAAGGCTCTTATGAAAACTCAGATGAGACTTTCATTCAAGCCTTTGGTTTTTAATTTTATGAAAATTAGTACTTTTAACATAAATAATGTTAGATTTTTAGGGCTCCGAACCTCAAGAGGAAAAAACAGAACCCTTATAGGATCACTTTGTTGTCCGTTTGTCTGTTAAGACGTTTTTTTGAAGCGCATGGAGGTATCAATTTGAAATTTATATTGAATACTCAAGATTAAGAACCCTTGGGGCTGTAAAAAAATCAAACTTATAACGCAACGCAATTAAAAGATACCTACATCCGTTAATACTGCAAATTTCCGCAAAATTAAATATTCGCAAGGGAATAAAAAATACACAGGATGCTTGCCGTGTATACAGTCTTAAAATATGGTAAAAAGCAACGTCTTATAACACAGATAAAGGAAAAATTGCTAAAAGTGTAAATTTTAAGTTACAAACATAATAAAAAATAGGTTTGTTAGGAGTCCAACTCGCACTTGGCCGTTTTTTTTGTTTCTATTGTTTGTGAATTACTTGAAATATTAAGTAAAACTAAGTCAAAGTAGTAAGTTAAGTAAGAGAGTAAGAATATTCACGTTGCGTTAAATGTCAGAAGGCTGTTTTGAAAATTGAGACATTGTTTTTTCCCAGTATCACAATATATTATTAATTATCATTTTTTAATGAAACTAAGTGATTTTAATACTTAAAAGACATGTGCCATTATTAAAACTGAGAGATTTGTAGTAATTTTCATTGAATTTCTTTAAGAATATTACAAAATTGTGTTTTTTATCAGTACTATGTTAGCCTTGTCAGTCCCCTGGAAGCCAAATCCAGAAAATTTAAAATATCTCACAATCTACTTAAAAAAGTGGCTGGCCCGATTTGGAACAATATATTCATTAGATTAGCTATCATATACACCCTAATTTGTAATAATCTGATATAAAAAATATAGTAAACAAAATATCCTTAAAAGTTACCCCATTTTTGTATAATCACCCATATTTATATTATAATCACTATACAAAAAGTCGCTGTTGTACCACGCTGTTGAACGGGTAAGCTAGTTTCAACTTTCAAGGTTCGGTAAATATTTATAATTTTTAAAATAAGTTTATTAACTTTAATTATTATATACAGGACTTTGATATTAATTATTATTATAGTAACCTTCGTGTGATAAAGAACACAATGGACAAAATAAAATTATGTGAATGCAAAAATAATAGTGTACCTTTCGATATATTAACCTTCATAATGTTTTAAATTTACCTTTTGCATAAGTAAAGATAAGTTTATACTACATATTATATGCTTTTAGTACAATCCTAAAAAAAACGATTTTATTCTTATTTTTTGTTCATTAATTCTACTAATAAGACATCGCAAAATATGAGTAAATTGTTTTTTATTTTAATAAAACATAGGAGCACAAATACTAGTTTATTAGCCAGTTTGTTATATTTTTTAGCCTAAAAAGAATTAGATGAATTTTGATATAAGTATAGATAGTTGGAACTTCATAGACAAATTTTATAATATATATTCAAATAATTCATAGAATATATGCAACACAGGTACAGACAGATAATAAAAAACAGAATATTTGCTTTAAATATATCTTCTTCACTAAATATTTTTGTATATAAGTCATAGACAGTATAAAAAGTTTTGTAATATGTGACCTCAGCAATCGTAATATGAAACAATATTGATTTAAAAATTTGTATAATAAAACTTGCACCTAATTTTAATACAACTTTCTCACCTGTCTCAACATGCCATGTTTTCCAAACAAAGAAATGGTGGTACCACCCACCACCATCAGCTTTCCTGGCCCAGCGCAGTCATATATTGTCATGGCGAGTATAGCATTACGAGGCAAATCACTGTAGTACACTGGTAGGGTCACCCATTCGTTCCAACTGTGAACGGAGAAATACATCTTCGTTTTAAGTTCATAATTTTCAGTGTAGAAATTGTTATGTAGGTTTGTTTATTGAGTACTATGTCAAAAATGGTTTTGACATACTACTCTCATACATACTCAGTCTGAAATATATGGATATTTCAGACTAGCCGTGCTCTGCGGTTTTACCCGCATTGGTCCGTTCCTGTTGGTCTTAGCGAGATAATATATAGCCTATAGCTTTCCTCGATAAATGGGCTATGTAACACTGAAAGAATTTTTCAAATTGGACCAGTAGTTCCTGAGATTAGCGCGTTCAAACAAACAAACTCTTCAGCTTTATTATATTAAGTATAGATTTTTTCAGTTTAAACTAAATATATACTTGCACCCTTAAGACCTCATGCATGTGTTGTGGCTACAAGTATATTATCAAATTGAAAACATACTAGATGTTGTTTTAAATACATATATGTGTATAGTAAGTAATTATTTCAGAAAACATTGTAACAGTTACAGTTATTTGAATTGAATTTAATTTCTTGTGCTGATATTTTTTAGAGTTTGATTTTACGCGAGTATTATACATTTATAAATTAAAATCGCATTTAAAATTTATTGGAATATTTAATTTCTTGTAGATGATTTTAGCTGGTCTTAATTCATGAAAATAAAATTATGACTCATTTTAGTTGTGGTTTAAACTTACTTCCATCTATTAGTAAAAGCTTTATACGACGTAGTGACTGGGAGCGCTAGAGGTACCCCATCGCACAACACTTGACATGTCACAAAGAGATCGGAACACCCTTCCTGGTATAGCCCAGAGAATTTCAGCATGGGATCTGAGAGGAGTTTGTCGTATTCAGGTTTGGATCGCTTTCCTTCTAAAGTACCACTGAAATGTAAGTAATAAATATGAATGATATTTAGAAGTACAACACTTTCGACAGATGTGCTTAGATATTTTTTTCATAATACCTGTGGGTGTTAGTGATTTAAAGTAGTTTGAAATGTTTATCAACTTTCATCAGCACATTCTTTCAAATTATGAGTATTACATGTGACTGTGTGTGATTTGATTTTGTATGAAAAAACAAGTATATTGGAAAAATCATTAGTCCTAATTAGCAAAACAGGACACAGATTTAAGACTTGAATCAAATGGAATACATTGCATCCTTTTAATATTGCTGGTTTTATAAACTTTTACCATACCATACAATCTAAGCAAATACAATCAAAGCTAAGGTAAATGGCTAGTTTTAAATAAAAAACGAATATAGAGTAGTGGGTGACATTCTACTTTTTACACTTGTTGTGTTAGGAATGGAATGTGTAAATTGTAATATTTCATCTGTATTTCACGCATGAGATATTAGAAAATGATAAATTCTATCACACAGGTTTTCTAGTAAACTAGTGAAGAAAAAATGTAACATATTATATTTATACTTTCCACTAGTCTCTTATTAGTTTCAAACTATAAATAAATGTATTATATGCGTGTTAAATGTTTTTTAAATATTTTGATTACATATAAATTAAATTTAAGTCTACATACATTTTTATTTCAACTTTGTGGTCCAACGATGAACTATACACATAGTAAAACTTATCGTCCATTTCGTTCATTTTGAATGTTTTTTATGCACACAGCTTAATATATATTAATTTATTTAACTAATAAATTGCAGTTATTTTCATTGTTTGCTTCGCTTGCCAAAATCAGATTTGTTTTGGATAGATACCTAATTAAAAAATTTATCTGTTGATTTATTATTGTCATTTATGACTTGAGATAAGAGTATTGCTATATGAAAATTTGTTTAACTTTGATGGTTTTTTTTATATTTATTTATATCTGAATGCTACGAAAGGGTAAAATGTACGAGGCACAAAAGATATACAACCGCAAGATATAACAAACATATCTATATGTAAAAATTGGATGGCGAAAATCATGAAAATACGAGTAAGAATCCATTATTGAAATTGAACGCAGATTTAGATGACATTGACAAAAATGTTGGAGTTCAATGTTCATACAACTGTCACTTCGTATACACGACTAATGTCAAATCGATTGTAGCCGAAGACCGAAGTAATTTACATAATATACATTATACTCTTTGATTTACATAGGCGAAAGTAAATTTATGTGCCTCAAACAATAAATTTTCTACAATTTATTAAACTTAAAAAGGTGAGTGTGGGAATTTCTTGCTGTTCATAAATGTACACTATAATATGTCAATTCTTTTTGTGTTCCTATTCATACAAAACGTAGTAGTGCAATATTTATGTATTTTGTAGTTTTAAATGTATTAAAAATGTGGCAATTTATTAAAAACGCTATGATCAATAATCATACAGCGACTCACACGTTTATCTTTATCATAATCAGAATTAATATTATATTGAATCATTTTTTTCTCTTTTCAGAACAATGACAAAACTACTAGAATGGATATCCGCTATATCAGCGTTCTTTGCGGTATGGTATTCGTTAATCGGAGGTTATGTGAAACACCCTTTAATTGAAGCGAATATGAACCTTATTTTACTATCACCTATATGGTTTATAATAGTATTTGGCTTGTATGCCTTAACAGTGGTCTTATACAGAGTGTTCACCTTTAATAACTGTGAAGCGGCATTTTTGGAGTTGCAGAGACAGATAAAAGAGGCTAACAAAGACTTAGTTGCTAAGGGACTTAAGTGGTAGTTTTTATAATAATCATGTTAATAAGTTATTGTAATGCATCTGTTTTGTAAATTATACATTGGTTCTTATGATGTAACTGAGTTATAGGATATTAAATTATTAATATAATACACACTATTCACTAGTTCTTGTTTTTAAAATGATGAACAAATCGTTTCTGTAAATTTTGACTAATATGTAATGATGTATAGCAAAATATAAAAATAATAAAATCATATTTGAAACTAGTGAAGTGGATATTATAATAATTTAATTATTTTATTTCTATTTTAAATATCCCTCACCTTATTGTATTTTGCCTACCACACCTAGTTTCAATTCACTCTGTACACCAATTTCTTACTCATATTCTCTTAAATAACCCATTGAGCCCCAAGCGGCCCGATCGGTCCCAGACACAATAGATTTTCTATTGTGTCTGTGGTTCCGGGGTCTGAGTTACTACATATATTCTTGACTGTATCAGAGAAAATTACTTGAGTTCATGCAGTTAGGTGAATAGGTTGAGATAGAGAATGAGAGATGTACATATTTTTATTAATAAAATTGTTCATGGATCTTGTCTTGTATAAAAAATGAAATAGAAATCAATTGTTTTAGATACAGTAGAACCTATTTAAGTCGAACATCAAGGGAGACTCCAAAAAATTTGAGTTATAGAGTTTTCAACTTATGGAGGATTTCGACTTAGGCAGATTTGGATTCGACATAAAGAGTTTTAGGTTTATTCTTATAAATTTTTAATTAGAGAGGTAAAATAAATAAAAATTCAACTTGCAGAGGTGACAAACATTTTTTATTTATTATAAATCAACATTATTTCAAATCATTTTAAAATAAAAAAAATATGGCATTAAAAAAAGTCAGTAATTTTTTTTTGCTTTACATAATTTGGTTGTTCTCTATCTATAGCATTGTCTTATCTATAAAGAGCAGAAAATTCTTCTTCTTCAGAGTTACTGGTTTGCTCTATAAAATTACGTAAGGTTATCAATGCGGTTCGCGCCTCTTCGATGGAAACCCATGGAGCGCATGTACTATTCACGTCTTCTATGTCATCTTTTTTAACTTCTTTAAAAACAAGTTCCTGTCTTCTTTTGAATTTTTCTAACCATCCATTACTGGCTCTGAAATTAACGATTCCCAATTTTTTAGAGAATATTTGGGCTTTTTCTTGTAACAGTGCTCCACTAACACTGATATTTTGGCTGCGACACTGCTCAAACCATTTAAGTAAGCATTCCTCCAAGGCCGGATATTTTACAATTCGTCGTCTTTTGCAAGACAAACTTTGACCGTTTTGTATTTTTCTCATGATGTCTGATTCATTTTTTATTATTGTTGAAAGAGTACTCATTGGCAGGCCAAATTGTTCAGCAACATCTTTCTTTTTTTGACACCTCTTCACAGCTTCGAGCACTTCTAATTTTTCACCAAGACTCAAAGTTTTTTGTTTACGTTTCACAGCACTCATATTGTTAACTGTTGTACTAATTGATGTGTATTGCAGTAGAACCAAACTACTTCTGACAGTATTTAAGTCGAATCAAGCAAACACGTGTTTACGTGAGTCATAAATTTATTATCGTATACTCCTAAAATGTTTTCTAAGAAACAATAGTGTACTTACATTGTCGGCACGTTCTTAAAGTCGGTAACTTGTTTTTGTTCGAACAATAGAGGTAATAAATTCCTAATGATCAAGTTGTAAAGGTTGTAAAATAAAACGTTGCTATGTTCGAGGTCAAATTAAATTTTTCGAGTTATAGAGTGAAAATATGTACCTACCAAAATGGCGAGGGGGATTCGGTGATTATTTCAGCTCTTAGAGCTGGCGCACACGAGCAACTTTGTCTCCGCAACTATTTTGTCTCTCCCACCTATGGGCTAGTATGAAAGTGCGCGCACGTAGCGACGCAACTCCCCATACAAATTGATGGGAGAGACAAAATAGTTGCGGAGACAAAGTTGCTCGTGTGCGCACTGTCGAGGGTAGAGATTTCAAGTAGGTAATGGAGGTTTTGGTGTTTGAAGGGAAGGGGAGAAAACATTTTTTCGAGATTTGGAGGTTTTTGACTTATCGAGGTTCGACTTAACGGGGTTCTACTGTAATTATAGGTATATTTTATGTATCATGCCAATAATATCTGAGAGAAAAATAGATATAGTCCATAAAATTATACCTGATTGAAGAACACTTAAAAAAAATTCTAGTCTAAAGTCTAAAGTTTTCTTAGACCTTTTTACATTGAGATAATAATATGTACTACGTAGTACATATTATCTCAATGCATTTTTACAAACAAAATATACCTGACAATGAAATGATAAATAACTAAACTCAAATGGATGTTATAAACTACTAGCTTACCGCCCGCGGCTTCGCCCGCTTTGTCTAAAACCTAATAAATTATATACGAAAACCTTCCTCTTGAATCACTCTATCTATTAAAAAATACCGCATCAAAATCCGTTGCGTAGTTTTAAAGATTTAAGCATACAAAAGGACATAGGGACAGAGAAAGCGACTTTGTTTTATACTATGTAGTGATGATGCATTCCTTTATTTGTATAAAGTCCTTTTAAAATATAAATTGTAATTTATTATAATGTAAAGTCTATGTTTTATTTAATAAATCTTAATACCTTGCAGCTAATTTTGTATAGGGTGAAAAATAAAACAAACGAAATCTTTAAAAAATAGCTAATTTAATTAAGCTAATCATAAGATTTATTTACATTACATAGTATTTACATATTATTCAAAAATCTTTGGCTCGATATAATAAAAAAATGGTAAGTAATATTAAAGCACAAAAAGACTGTATACAAATCCACAATGTTTGCTTTAATATTTTCTAAGTATGTAAATCATGAACACAGAATAGCAAATAATAGTGACAATGATTTACAATAATAAAATAATAATTATACTTATAACATTGGTGTTTAATGTAGTTATACTAACTTTTTACTGGATATACAATTTATAAATTGCTTTAACTTTCCAGTGCTACCTACTCTTGACTAGCGAATGTACAAACAAGTATTTTGCAAACAAAACTAGTTAGCTACTAAAAGTCTAAAGGCCCCAGTACACAATGGCCCATGCTGACCCATTGCAGGCCATTGCCATTGTGTACACGGGGTAAAGCAATTATATTATTTTACAACAACATTCTCATGTATTTTAATACGTCTATCGGTTTAACAGTGCATTTACACATTCGTTTTTGCCATTTGCCTCGTCTATCAACGAGACATTCGTACATATGAGTCGTCGCGAACTATTGTATGTACATATATTCGTAAGTAATGTAGGTAGTAAGTTCGTGTTCGGTATTTGGGCCCTTTCATTACGTCCGTAAAACCGCTCTTATTGCGAATACGAATCTCAAGGTGAATAGCGAATGTACTTAGCACGTATGTGTATTCCTTATTCGCCTCGCTATTGTCTATAATATTATGTATTATCTATGCTATTTGCGCGAAAATGTGTAAACGTACCATAAACAAAATGCACATTCATTGTTAAATTGTCTATGGACCTCCAATATTTATGGCACTGAATGAATAAAAAAAATCTTTTGGCCCATTTCGTGGATTTCATATTTGTATACTGCTAATCCATCCGTGGTCCTTTAGCACCAAGTCTCGAAGGTACTACAGATTTGAATGCAAGTTCAAAAGACGTATAATATTGGGAGCTAAATCTTGGAAAAAAAAAAGTTTACTGTAAGTACTTAAACAATGTTAATTGTATTCATATTATCTATTAAAAAAATTAGCCAATTTTGTATGAACTTCAGATTTAAACTATTTTTAACCAAACAATAAATATAACAAACAGGCATATCTTAATAATTTATATTCATAAAAAATAACATGCGTTTAGCATAAAAAAAAGCATATGAATTACGAAAAATAATTCTGGAAACTCCAAAATTACTCGTAACTTTTTTTCTTAGATTACGATAGCAGACGAAAAAAATGGAGATTCGACATTTTTAAGTTTTCACGCACACAGCAATTAAGCAAAACTATCACACGCAAGCATTTATAAATTCTGCTGAAGTGGTTAGTGACTAGTAAAGAAATCTGTGGGATTAAAAAAACGTGCAGATTTTTAGTAAAGAACAAACAAACATAGTTCTACGAAAAATGAAAGAGAGCTTAAAACATTTTTCTTATTACAATAATCGCATTTAATCGAGGGTTTATAGCTACAATTTGAAAGTGCCTATCTACGGTTAGAGAAGAATCTAATTTAAGGTGTTAATGGGTAACCATAACAAAAAAAAAGGAACTGCTTAACTAGAATTTATAATCTATGATGAAATGGATTTTCTTACATTCCTTGTTATAATAAAAATACACAATACATTAACAATATCAAACAATAAGTACAATATAATAATATAAACTATAATTTTACAGTACATAATAAATATTATTGAACTAGGTATCGATTTAAAAATAACAGAAGGAATATGAATAGATATACCTACTTAATAGAAATTGGAAATAATAAAGTATATTTTTATGTATCTACTATTAGTAAGTACAATATTTATCTACGAAGTTTTAAAGTGCTAAGCTAAAGTAGAATCTTAGTAAAATCTGCTAAGTTAATGTAAAACGTGTAATATAACGTACGTATCACATGATCGCAATTAATTGAAACAAAATACCAGTAAAACTAAAAAAATATTATTCAATAGGACAAGATACAGTAACGCAATATGATTTTACATCCGTTCATTAGAATTTTTTCATAACTATCATAATTACTTCACGTTCCTGAATCAAGACCTTCATCAAAAAAGGACCAACATCCACTTACAATATATTATCTACAGAGATTTCCATATCATTTCATATTACATCTATCTATTTTATGTACCTAAGAATTAACATGTTAAGTACCTCTTTATAATAACGACCCACAATTTTGACGGAATAAGGGAAAGATGGGGACTGGGGTCACTGAATTTATAGTTTGCAGTTGCCTTACATCCTTTGCGAGGCAGACCCCCACTTAGACCTATTTCTTATTATTTTAGTTATTTATTGAAGTGTTAGGGACAATTTTTTCTACAAATTATTAGGCAGGTAGACTGAGGGCAGGTAAGTGAAAAGTTTGGGGATATTAATGTTATGTAAGAAATTTATTGGTTTCGTAAACACTTATTAAACATTCCTTTTAAACCTATAGTCCTTTTCACCCATTTTTCACCTATGATGATTCCTGTGACACTTCATCGTGTTCCGAATTACGTATTTTATGTTTAAAAAACCAAAATAATTTTAGTGCATAATATTTTTATTTTATGGCGGCATTATTACCAAAAATATAAAAATGAAACATCTTAAGCTTATAAAACAAAAATAGTATTGTTTAGTTTAATATATAGAAAAATAAAATAAAATAACACAAAAATATAATACCTACGCAATTCGTGTACATGAAATGGATCGTTGAAAAATCATAGAGTTGGAAAATCATATAATCGGCGCCCATCTTGTGATCGTTTGTCAATCGAGTCAATCGTCTGTACGAGTGCGTCAGCCTTGTATACAAGTTGCATTTTTATATTGATA
>CAJQZM010031079.1:0-16398 GCA_907164665.1 Colias nastes | reverse complement strand
TCGTTTGCTGTTTGCGGTGTTTGTGACAAACAGCCAGCGTGTGGATGGGGCATCAAGCGTGTGGATGGGGCTGATGCCGAACACTGCCCAACACAAACACAAACAGGCAAACAACGACAAACACCCATCCACACCTCCATGTTTGCTGTTTGCTGTTGGCTGTTTGCCATTGTTTGTCAAGCGTGTGGATGGGGCTTTACACAAGCGGCAAGCGCAAGCTTAGTATGGGGTCAAATCGTGCCGTGTTTGAAAATTGTCTTAAAAGAATATTTATTTATTTTGTCTTAAGTCTTTTCTTCATGAGTGTACGTGCGCAGACAGCCGCCATTTGTGGTCATCTTTCGTGAATCGTACTGTACTACTTTTAACTTTAATATAAACTTTTTTTTCTGATAAATAAGAAGTGAATAAGGCTAATGTTTATTATCTTAAACACATTTCAGATTTAATTTGTATTATTTCAGGTACGGTTTAACGCCATGTATCGAACGAATGCTCAGTTTCACCGACCACTTGAGAAGATTGCGGGTAGATCGATACGAATATGTCGCGCTTAAAGTCATCGTACTACTCACTTCAGGTTAATTTAATACAACTTAATTATGTAAATAAATTTTAATTTACAGGATTTCAATAATTTATTTTCCTATCTAATACAATAGTGTTTGAGAAAATATTCTGCGCGATAAAATTCATGCTACAATTTTTCCACTAAAATTTGATTGCGTTGGGCTTTATAATTTTCATGGCCAACAGATATCTCATGTATTTTTTATTGAATGATTTATAATTAAATTAATATTCCCTTTCCAGATGCGCCAGAACTGCGTGAAGCGGAGAAAGTGCGAGCATCCCAAGAGAAAGCGTTAGCTGCGCTACAAGCTTACACAGCAACACACTCGCCCGACACGCCTGCTAAGTTCGGCGAGCTGCTGCTGCGCATTCCTGAACTGCAAAGGACCTGCCAGGTGAATGTGCACTTTATTGTGTGGTGATAGGTTCGCTTGTTGCCTGCGAGTGTAGAGAGCGCCAAGTTCGGAAAGCTGCAGTGGACCTGCCAGGTGAATGTGCACTCTATAGTATAGAAATAGGGTCGCTTTTCGCATGCGAGTGTAAAGAGCTGCAGCGGAACAGCCTGGTGAATGTGCACTCTTTGTCGAGGTAATAGGGTCGCTTATTGCCTGCGAGTGTAAGACAGCGCTGCAGGATACACTGCAATGCACTCGCTTGACACGCCTGCCAAGTGAATGTGCACTCTAATGTGTGCGGATAGGGTTGCTTGTGGCCTGCGAGTGTGAGAGAGCGGCTTACACTGCGGCCTACGCTGAGGACCTGCCAGGTGAATGTGCGCTCTATGGTGTTGAGATAGGGTCGCTTGTTGCCTGCGAGTGTAGACAACAGTTGGGGAAGCTGCAGCGGACCTGCCAGATGAATGTGCACTCTATACTATGGGTATAGGATCGCTTATTGCCTGCGAGTGTAAGAGAGCGGCCTACACCTCGACACACTCGCCCGACACGCCCGCTAAGTGAATGTGCACTTTATATTATAGTGATAAGGTTTAATTTGTTTAATTAAATCCAAAGAAGTAAGTTGTCTAATTGCAGTGGCTATGCATACAGTCGATGCAAAGTATTGTCATCTTTATGATGTGGGAATAAGATTGAATTTAAGTTAACAACTGCAGCGTCGTCTCTACCGCTCTAGAGAGCTTCACAAGTTTGGCGAGCAGCGTCAAGTGCCATTGACATAGACTTTGACATGAAAAAGGTTGCATTAATTCATAAACGAGATATTGTAATTTCAATGAAATATCAATTCTCTTTTCGTTGCGTGCTGTGCTTCACATTGCTAATTAAGGTTATTTTTCTTTCCAGTTCTTCATGCAAGTCGGCAAAGAAATGATGAATCCAACGAACAAGAAAGACGGTGAGTCGCCCAGTTTCAACCTGCTAATGGAACTTCTGAGAGGTGACCATTAATTTCGAATTCTAGTACGAATTTGGGACTGTCCCAAATTAATAAAAAGACATTGCTCAAGTATGAAATGTGTACATAGTTATGGATAATTTGGAATTTCATCGAGTGATAACTGCCGTTGTAGCTTCTCGCCTTGATAATAAGACTGCAAGCCTAAAGGTTACGGTGCCAATAGTTTTGTATTTTTATGGAATGTATGAATTCGCAATAATATGAATATATTGTATAGGTTCTGCTCTAGATTAATCGATGTATTTATAACAGCTTACGATGCTCTTAATGACACTTATTTTATATAATTTTTGATGTCACGGACAAATCCGTATAAAGGGTGTCTAATGTCTATCTAAGTTTTTTTAGTCATATCCGTCTCATTTTTACGTTTTATAATAGGTAAAATGTATAAATAACTTTTATTATGAGAGAGAATCATCCTTAATATTTAAAGGCATTTAAAATAAATGATTTTTTATTTTTTGTAATTATTTTCAATTATAGTTTTTCATACGGATTACTGTGACATTATCTATATAAATAAAACTTACACTGCCATGCGCTTTTATACACCATAGTAAATAGTATATAGGCAAAGGGAACAATAATTATTATATTCATTATGTATAAGAATATTTAAAATCCTTAATGCCTTGATATAAAAATAAGGAATTCAATTGCGATGAAAATGCAAACCAAAATGTATTAAACTAAAAATATAATATAAAATAGTTCCCGTGCTTGATTGTAATTTAAAAGTAATATTATCAATAAATATAATGGAACAATAACGTGCCGAATTTTAAATAATATTTTGTCATACATTATACAAAACGACACTCACTATTTTTATAGTTATCATTCAGTACACACATTTAAGAATCATGATTTAATCATACATAATATAACTTAAGAACAGTCAGGTTAAGATAAAACAGATATTCAATTAAAAAAAAGTTAATAATAGACAATAATTAAAATCCAGTCTTGCCATCGCTCTCTTAATTTTTTTACGTAAATGACTATGAAGGTGATACTATTAAAGCTTATTCAATGACTTAATAGTACTAAGAAAATATATTATTTTACTTAATAAACAACTTAATAATAATAACGAATGGATATTCTTCATAGACAATTTATCATTACATCGAGTTTTTTCAAACGAATGATTTTTATGCACAGAATTTCAGAACGAATTTTCCCGCTGCGCGGAATTCCTTGACAATCTGTCATAATTTGTCACTGACATATTTTATACTTAAAAAAATGGCGTTTGGCGCCAATTCGCTCTGTATAATTTGCCATGATAATTTACTTAATGATCTCAGAATACAGAACAAACCAGAAACCGCGAACGCACCCAATACCGAAGCTATACAAACTCCTCTCAAAGAGTGTAGTTTAACGTTTGGTTTACTAGTCTATCTGTGGCCGCCGTGTGACGTACGCGTAAACAAATCCGTTTAATTTTATTTAATAATGCCGTCTTGTGCAGTTCCTACTTGCAGGAATGCAGTTGGAAGAATAAAAAAACAAGATGGGATTACGTTTCATGTGTATTTAGCTCAATTACATCTAATTTTAATTAAATAATGAATTTCTTTTTCTTGTTCCTAACGTAAACAATTTGAGCGAGTCCATTTTGATAATGTTGCCAGTTTTGGTGGTTTCTTTTCCCCCTTTGCTGGTTTATTTTTTAGAAAGTTGACATTGATAAACTAATTAACAAGTACAATTAAAATAATTTAAAGTAATTTTAATATATAATAAGTATATAAATACATACTGCATTAATTAAGTGCAAAGTAGGTTTTCCGTTTCGGTACATTGTTTGAGATATTTTAACGTAAACATAGTGGCAAATAAATAATTATTATTACTTGTTATATGACAGATGTTAAATTCTATAAAATGGTTGGTTGGTTTGAGTTTTAAACAAATAATGTTTTATTTTACTAGAAAAGCGAATAAAATTTAAATTAGAGTAGGTATCTTAATATTTATTTAATAGTACCTATAACTGTAAGTGTATTGTTGTCCACAAGAAAACATTGCATTATTTTGAAACATGATTTTTAATTCTCCCTAAAAGAGGCGAACTCTTTATAAGCTAGCAACTCTGTACGGGTGGGAAGTATGAGGAATGCGGGGGGTAACGTATTGTTTCTGGACACAGCGGGCGGCGAACATTATCGGCCGTTGGCTCCTTCTGGTTTGTTCTGTATTCTGAGTTAATGATATTGTTAATAGTTGTGCATAGGTTAGTGTCTGAAGGTAAAACTTTCAGATTTATTGTTGTATAATTTGTAATATAAAATACATAGTTATTTACACTGTTCCATGGAACAATTCCATACATATTCCAAACGACATATTATCATATGTTTATTCATATTTTAAGTTTTCTTTATATATGAGAACGTAGATTCTTAGTAGTTTTATAATTTTAGTTTAAAATTTTATAACGATGTATTAATATTATACTTATATAGTATTCTATAACAGACTCAAACAATATTTTTATCAAGCGTCAATATTTTTAGTAGCAATACTTTACTCATATATTTTGTTTCCCATTTATAGAATATTGTATAATTATAAACTCATTTTAAATTAGTTTGTATGTATGTATAATATCGCTCTAATATAGAGCTTTCAACCAGTCTTCACTGCCGAGTGTAAAATAAGAAAATAGTTGCTTCAAGCAACGCCTGTGTATTGTTGCAATACAAACATATTTATATTTTTTACAATACGTGTTATACGTACAAGGAAAGTTTTCATCTTTTTTGGTACTTTTAAAAGAAGACCAGTGTATGCCTATATATAGTTTTTGTTATACATAAGTAGATGTTGTTTAGTTATATTTTTGTAAATCTAGAATAATATAATTTCATATAGTAAGATTAATTTATGCAATACAAATTATATTCGCTACATAATTACGTCTTATTTCAATTTAAAAATAGTTATGTATTTCTGTGATTTGTTTTTGGTAACTGCAAAATAACCTAACGATATTTGGATTAAATTAAACTGTACTGTATTTCGTTTTCTGGACAACTAGCTCAAAGATGCAAATTATTTATGAATTAAATGTGATGTTTATACAATTTTTATTTATTTATTTCTTGCAAAATCTATACGTTCCTTGTATGATGTAACGATTATGAAGCCTCCCTATAGCAGCTTAATTCTAAAATTTGTAGGTTATTTAGAACTGTATTATAAGATAAGGGCACAAGTACTTCTTATAATTATTATAGTGATGGAGCTCACCTAGGTTAAGTTTTTATTTTAATTATGTTAAAAACAATGTGCCACGAGAACGTAAAATTTATTTGAGATTTGTTATGTGATGGAGGTTCGCATCCAAAAGCCAATAGATGTCGCTTCAACCAATCGGCAAGCGTTATATTGAACTGATAATATTGTAAGTAATTAGGTGTAATTATATTTTTGTATCGAGTAAAACTGTGTGAACGAAACGGATCAGGAGCTAAGATCAGGAGTGACAGAGTCCGTATAATTTTTATATTAAAAATTAGAAGGAACGCGAGAGTGGTATAACGTCCAATATTTTGTAACTTTACGTTTGTTATATTCTATAAATATAAGTATTATATTCTTTATTTTATAAAACTATGGAAATATTTTTATATATAGAAGAAAATAATAAATGCAATTTTTTTGATATTCGTCGTTTTTATTGTCCGCTCCCTTGCTGTTGAACCATTATATGGATACATAAACAGTAATCGATATGGTAATTTGGTTTAGTTGCAACTTTATTATATTACTATTTCTCCGCATGACGCTTAGGTCGCATGGTCAAGGAAAATTAAATTAACAGTCATTTTTAATATAGCGCCATCTATCAAAATTTCAGAGTGATCCAAATGCGCATCATAATGGATATTCCCACAGATATTCCCTTGGATATTCCCAAGGAAATGACATGTTTTACTGATTTAATAAAGTAGCCTATGTCACAAACTATCCACAGAGTACAAGACATAAAATTAATATCACAATATCCCTGTGTTGCGACGTGAAAGAAAGACAAATAAACACGCTTTCACATTTATAATATTAGTTGTAGTTACTTGTATGGGGCCGTTGTCCGTCTCTTTATATTAGACGTCCCAAGGCTGAAACGACCATAGATTGTAATAATATTGGTAACGCACGACAATCTTTATGCGTTATTGGTTTATTGTGATGGTAATTCGCAAATGATAATATTATTGTCACGTAAGAAATGACGCGGAAGCTAATGTCGTCCAAGTATTATGCCCGGGATACATTAGGCATTTTGAAGCTAGGATAGCAGGATAGTTGTTTGAGTAAACTATATAGTTGTGTTCTTTAATTTTAAAAAGAAGTTAAATTTTGTATTGTATGTTGCAATGTATAACTAAGGAAGGTTGAAGACGAGGAGGGAACACAGGTAATTTTTAACTTATTAGGAAAGTTCCAAATCTTTTGGTAACCACAAACCAATGCTTTTGAATAAGTAAATTATTTAAATGGTGGCTTGGCATACCGTAGTTCTTCTTACACCAGGCGAGTATATTTAAAAGCTAGTTCTGCATCAAAAATGAACTCTAACTTATTTAAAACCATCCCGGTTTGTAAATAATAAGAAAAAGAAAAACTCGTCATACCCCTGGCATTATAGGTGCAAGTGGGCGAATGATCTCTTAACACCAGGCGACTCACCTGCATGCTTTTCTTGTAAAAAAATACTAACGAACTAAACGATTCTGTGTTCACGAAGATATAAGTAGGTATATCACTATCTGGCTAACTTACTAACGCCAGCTTGATTAGAAAAAACTAGCCTGGTGTAACACTGTCATTACTCTAATTAGACTACTCAAAAAATTTCAATTGCATCCACATTATCCCGGTCAACATGTTACAGAAAACCAACAGAAGTAAACAAATTAGACACACCTAGCAGATATAAATGTAATCGTAACGTTGTTTACAATGTATAGAATATATCTAAATCTGAATAAGATAATATTATGCCGTAGTTAAAATTAAAAGCTGAGATGTAAATTTTAACATCAAAGTATTTTACTCAAACTCAAAGATTTAACTATACAACTGGACATAATTATGTATTTAAAAATACTTTTGAAATGTCATATTATTAAAACGTATTTAATTTGGTACCACGTTTTAAGTATTGGGGACAACGTTAACTTTTTTAATTTTGTGCATAAGAGTTTTATCTTGATAATTTTACGAAATTGATAATCTAAAGAGATTAGATATTATAATAATTATAGTTACCGTTTTGTGTGCTTGATCAGTAATTAAATTATCAAGTAGCAAGGCACAAAGATATTGATCTCAATGACTGTTTAACGAAATAATCAGACTTATCGCGATGCGGCTATTTCTCTGATCTTGCTACAGCATATACAATATTGTTTTACCTTATGAATATTGTAATAAATTTTAACTTCTATATAACTAGGAACTTATTAGTATTCAACATCATTGAATCTTATTTCCTCTAAGAAAGTAACAAATATGCTGGTGCGTTTGCTTTTTCTTCTAGTATGGTTTTTTAACCGTAAGTAATTATTATCTGTATGAAATAAATCATGTTTTAAATCAATGACAAAAATAAATTTAAGATGTAAAAAAGTTTTGCAACCGTTGACTCAAATTTTGAATGAATATTCAACATTGCTAAGATTGTTTTCTTATATTTATCTAACTTCATTGCATTTAACTGTACCCTGCTATACTACACCGTTATAAACCTATACAATAAATGCACATATTCAAAAAGATATTAAGTGCTTTTCTTTACCTTATTTCGACAAAAATAACCTTACAGAAACTAGGGCCTCTGAACCCGGCAATCGTATAGTAGGCGGCAAGGAGGCACCTGAAACGTCTATACCCTGGCAGGTTTCCATGAGAAACATTGAAGGGACAGAGTATCATTTCTGTGGCGGTTCTATTATTGGGAAAAAGTGGATATTGACAGCCGCACATTGTGTACAAGAGTAAGTATTAATATTTATATACAAAACTATAACAAACAGATTATCGATGTAGATAAAGCAGCACGTAATTTTTTTTTATCTTTTATTCAAATTGCTATGCTTATGACCAGGCTTTTCGTCACAATAATTGCATTTGTTAAAACACTCACTTTTTCTTCTAATTTTAATATCCAACCTAATTTTTACACAATATATACTGTGAATATACATATACTATTTTGGCTCTGAATAAAGTTTTGACAGTCGCCATCGTTATTTTCATATCAACTTTTTGAATAAAGTCATAACAGTCCCTTACGCATATTGAATGTAAGAGCGGCCGTACACGGACTGCTTCAAGCAGTTGAGATCGACTGCTTGAAGCCGCGACCGCGTGGTGAACTAAAGACATTCATTCACTGTCGTACACATAACTGCCGTCTAAAGTGTTTTATGCTCAAAATATTTATTTAGCCGCAACCTCGACTCTTATGAAATAGTTGTTGGATCAAATAAACTGTCCTCTGGTGGGACAAGGTATAAAGTAGAATCAGTCATTATTCACAAGGACTATAACGCGACTTTACTTACTGATGATATTAGTTTATTGAAACTTGAAGATGAGATAGAATATGCGGATAACATACAGCCTATAGAAGTAGATAGTGGTTATGTTAATGGCAGAGAAAAGGGTATTGTTTCAGGATGGGGATATGTCGATGTAAGTAGAAATTATTTTACAAAGTATAGGTATAAATTTATTAAGACACTATGTCATATTTGTGAGCTAGTAACAAGTAGCTTAGTAAACAACTATCTTTAAATTTCCAAATTTTTGAAGAACTGTCATTTTCGATACTGCTTTCTGTAAATGATTAGGAAGGAAAGGAAAAGCCTTTAACTTATCTCGACGTTGTAGTCACACATTCTTTAGACTACATTGCATTGTAATCGCAAAGTTATGTAACAGTGTAATGTGTCGTCATATTGATATTGTATTTTAAGAGCTGAATAAATGAAACTCATAGGTAAGGGGACTTCCCAACTATAGGTTTTATAAACATACAATCGGTCTAATTCTATACATACCTACACAATATGTACCTATGATACCTACTTATTTTGTTTCAATTAATTATTTAAATCCTACATTAGGGTTCTTTGACGCTATATATGTTTTTAATAATATGAATATTAATCCATCAAGCAATGCCATTTTTTTCTAGAATAACTAAGTACAGCGTCCCTGACACATTGCAAGTGTTGAATGTTAGAATCCTGTCGGTCAGGAACTGTAGGAATAAATTAAGGAACGTAACCGGACCAAAGTATACGAGAAAGGAAATATGTGCCTTGAATGGAGAAGGAGAAGGGTTTTGTCAAGTAAGTATTATTTTAATCAAATAAGAATCACCATAACTTAAAAAAATCTTTATTTTTCCAAAATACATAGCTTACATTAGGTAAATAATACATAGTTTACATTACATAAACTTTCAGATTAGAGACTTTTACAATGTCAAAAAAACGTATTAATAACTAGCAGTCCGCCCCGGCTTCGCCCGTGGTACATATTTACGTTTTCTCTACATAAGAACCATCCTCGTACTTCAAGGAATATAATAAAAAAAGAATTATCGAAATCGGTCCACCCGTTCTCGAGTTATGCGCTTACCAACACATTTTGCGATTCATTTTTATATTATAGATATCTTCTGATCCCCTGATTAATTCATCGTGTCGTATTTGTAGGTACATGCTAGGGACATCTTGATAAACAATTTAAAAAAATACTAAATAGGTTAAAAGTAAACATAATGACGTGTACAAAATGATAGAAATCTTAATTTATACGAGTGATTGATTGCAAAAATTTAAGTTAAATCACATTGATTTCAAGTCAAAAACTGCATGGATTAGATAAGCCGGATTAAATAATTATCCCCTGCTTAATTATAATATATGTAGGAGTATTACTGGCTGATGAGAATTACATCGGAACGAGATTTGACAACTGTCGATCTAGCGGAGCGTCGCGTCGCGTCGATGGTCGGCTGCAGACGTTGCTTGGTTACAAACGAAGAACGGCTAGAGCACCACGTTTGCGACGAATCGCTATTGTTCCGAGTAATCTTGTGCATTGTTGTATCGAAACTAATTAAAAGCGATTGATCAAGTGATTCCCTAATTACTAGCGCATAGATTTGTGCGATTACATAACATTTGTTTGTAACATTGATGATTCATTTGTTTCTACTAACATTATAATTTACTGTAGATATGGGTGATTCTGATGATTATGGCCATCCGCCCATATCAGAAGTGGGATATACCATGCGCTAAAGACCGAGGAAAACCAACCACCTGACGAAAATAGCGCCTTGAAGTTGTTAAGCAATATGTGAGTCTTACTCGGATGTTAGCGACGACGCAACCGCTAGCGCACAGTCTAGTGCAGTAAAATTTGTAGATTTTTATCCGAAAGATGTAGACATGGATGTAGAAGGTTGGTGTAAGATTACAGCTTATAGACTATTACTGACTAAAAATTTAAAGGGATTTACTTGTGGCTCTTACCAATGCAATGAAAGGCTGCGCCGCCTCTAGCTTGACAAAGTTAAATTTGAATGAGCTCACATGGGAGACTGTAAAACAAAGTTTAATGGCCAGATTTTGTTAACCAAAATTATTTCAAGACTACTTTGATGAAATATTGCATTTTCAAATTGGAACAAAAGAAACCGCAGCAGAAGCTGCCCTGCGCTTATGGAATATAATCGAAACTATACCTAAAACCCGAATGCCAGAAGATGTTATAACTGGATTCGTCATATCGGTCTTATGTCAGAAGAATGGTTTGATACGCCGTCAGCTAAACGCATATACCAGCTATTTAGAATCTTAAGAGGCATTTTTCTAAAGCGAAGATCGGAGCTTGAAATCCAAGAGCCTAACTTGAAGCAACCTTGAATTGTGGACGCAAGATTTCCAATGTCATTTGTCACCGGCAAGCCGAATGTAAAAAGCGTCTTTGAGAAGATTCTTCTGGGATGACTAAACAACAAAATCCGTTAACTGCAACACGTGCTCCCGAGAAAATTGCGACCGTAACCTGCTACATATGCGGTCAAGCTGGACACGTAGCAACAAATTGTAACGAAAGAGGATGATGTCGGTTAAAAAGGAGGTAGAGCTACTACAAAATAAGAGGTTAATGTCTGCGAACAACGACTGTCGAGTGGCATCTTGAGGCCGTAATCCGGTGAGTCAGTCCCCTTTTTGTTTGAAAGCGGATCGTCTTGCTTTTTGATAAAATAGAGCTATCTTAGTAAGTTGCCAGATACTGTGCGCAGTGATCTTGGGTATCTTACGGGCAAGTAGAGCGTGTGATGCGCACTTTGAAAAGTTTGCTAACGATTATCTAAAACGATCCCAATAAAGCGTGGCGCGACATAACATCTGAGATCGTGAAATCATTGACCATGAATTGTCGAAAATTGGTCGAAATTCATGCAGAGCAAGACAATCCGTAACTTATGAGTAATCTGTAAGCATTGTTTGCATGAAGTCTACTTAACTATGTTGGCACGTTGAGTGAGAACAGTTATCGAGTAATGTGGTGTGTGAAGGTGGTTGAAGGGAATGTCGTCCGGGCCATGCAGCTGATAGCGGCTGGTCGAAGTGACACATTTATCCGATTCAACCTTAAGTGTTCTTTGGTCGAAGGGACAGTGTCGTCCGGTCCATGCACATGGTCGAAAGGACACACCCGTCCGGTCCAAATGATACTATGTAAAAGTTGGTCCTAAGGATAGGACATGCCGATAAAGAGTGCATTGTTTGTTGTGTGAGTAGAAAAAGGTGCCGTCCGGTCCATGAGTGGTCGAAAGGACACACGCTTTTTCATTCTGAGACAATTATTGTTGTATGACCGTAATATTACGTAGTAGACGTAGACGACGACGACGTATTAGCTTGTCAGGATGGGCGAGCGGGTAGATTAACAGATACCCGTCCGATGGATTGTGTTATTGTTACAGGACTGCAATCTGATGCGCCCGAGGACGGTCGAAAGTCAGAATGGCCGTGTAGGAGTATTACTGGCTGATGAGAATTACATCGGAACGAGATTTGACAACTGTCGATCTAGCGGAGCGTCGCGTCGATGGTCGGCTGCAGACGTTGCTTGGTTACAAACGAAGAACGGCTAGAGCATCACATTTGCGACGAATCGCTATTGTTCCGAGTAATCTTGTGCATTGTTGTATCGAAACTAATTAAAAGCGATTGATCAAGTGATTCCCTAATTACTAGCGCATAGATTTGTGCGATTACATAACATTTGTTTGTAACATTGATGATTCATTTGTTTCTACTAACATTATAATTTACTGTAGATATGGGTGATTCTGATGATTATGGCCATCCGCCCATATATAGATATACCTAATCCCAACTTATTATAAATGCGAAAGTATCGCTGTCTGTCTGTCTGTTCTTTACGCCTTCACCATCGATTTTGAAATTGGAGCCTTCGCCACACTAGATGGAAATTCCGTTGCGAAGGATCTTTCCGCGTAGTGTGCCCGCTATTTGAATTTTCTATGAAATAACATTGCGTTCTGTTGCGGAAGATCCGCAACGGAATTTCCCTAAAGTGTGGCGAATCATCAAATCTTGCTTATTTTAACAAAACTTCCAGCAATTGACATCGATAAAAACATGATTATTTAGATTTGAACTCTATCTCGAAAGGTTGCAGGTACGAATGTAAATATAGGCAGATGTTTCTCTTCTATTCAAGTCCCTACTACCTACACGTGAGAATCTTCAAGCTAAAGACAGAGTTTATTTGTAGATTATATTATCAATCATGGGGTCCCGCCCCTGCACCATGATGCCTTAAAACAGTATTTTTTCCCGTGTGGAAACAGCGTTATATAGCTGTCATCACTTTCCCACACTAGAAAATATACTGCTACTAGCTTCCGCCCGCGGCTTCGCCCGCGTGGTGTTTTGATAAAAGGTAGCCTATGTTCTTTCTCAGGGTCTAAAGATTGTCTGTGCCAAATTCCATCAAAATCGGTTGAGAGGTTTAAGCGGGAAAGCGTAACAGACAGACAGACAGAGTTACATTCGCATTTAATATAATATTAGTACCGGTACGTCGGAATCGTGAGATTGAAGGTAATATTTATTTTAAATGTATCTCATCCCCAGGGTGACTCTGGTGGACCACTGGTGAGGAACAAAAAGCTCGTGGGTCTGGTTTCCTGGAATGTACCATGTGGAAGAGGCTTCCCTGATGTTTATATACACGACTGTCTTCCTATGCCAATTGGATTAGGAAATATACAAGAGATTGATTATAATTGTGTTAAGGTCAATATGGAACTATTGTGTTTTATTTTATTTTGATTAAAAAAAATACCTGAAGCCAGCATTTCACTACTTAGTATGAAACGAAGTACTGTGTGTCCGTCCCGTATGTCTTAAAAACTACACAACGGATTTTGATTGTTTTTAGGGTTCCGTACCTCAAAAGGAAAAAACGGAACCCTTATAGGATCACTTTGTTGTCCGTCTGTCCGTCCGTCCGTCCGTCCGTCCGTCTGTCAAGACCCTTTTTCTCAGGAACGCGTGGAGGTATGAAGCTGAAATTTATATCAATTACTCAGGTCTACTGTCCCTTGAAGCTGTGAAAAAATCAAACTTCTAAGCCAACGCAATCAAAAGATACAGCCGTTTATGCCGCAAATTTTCGACACTTGCAAGGGAATCAAAACCTACAGGGTGCTTCCCGTGAACTCAGAATCTTGAAATTTGGTACGAAGCAACGTCTTATAGCATAGATAAAGGAAAAATTACGAAAACCATAAATTTTTAGTTACATCACATAATATATTTTTTTTTAATAATTTTAAACTTACTACCCAATTCCTCATAAACGCGTAGAGGTATTAAATTGAAATTCATACCAAATACTCAGGTCTATAATACCTTTAAGCTGTAACAAAATCAAACTTCTATGTCAACGCAATCAAAAGAAACAGCAATGTACGGAACCCTCGGTGCGCGAGTCCGACTCGCACTTGGCCGGTTTATTTTTTAATAGATAAAGTGTTAGTATGCACTTTAATCCATTTCTAGAAAGCGGGCGAAGCCGCACGCGGCAATCGCTTCTCTTATAAACAAAATAAAATATGGCTCTCTATTGATAAAATAATTGTATTAATCGTTCAGTACCCAGAGATTACCCCCTAAATCGTCACAAACTTACATACCTTTACCTCTTATAATAATATGAGTACAGACAAACAAGTCCGACAAATTTTTTCTTATCCAAACAAAATAACTAAATACTAATACAGGTAAATGAATTTCTAAAAAGTAGGTAGTTACTAAAAATATTTTTAAAGTGAAACTTTTATTACATCGTCTCAAACTTTTTGGTCTGTGTAGCGCATGTCGCGTGTATCGCGGCTGCCGAGTAGGTATACCTACTCGGCAGCCGACCGACACGCGACATGCGCTACACAAAGCAGTGTTCGGAACCGTTCGAACAGTTTCACTTTTACCGTGGTTTCATAAAACCACACAACATTTTTCATATATTCATAACTAGCGGTCCGCCCCGGCTTCGCCCGTGGTACATATTTACGTTTTCTCTACATAAGAACCATCCTCGTACTTCAAGGAATATAATAGAAAAGAATTATCGAAATCGGTTCAGCCGTTCACACGTGATGCCGTGACAACGCGAAACGGGTGCAGACCCGCCGCCTTTTTATAGCTCCCGCCGCGAAGCGCGTCGAACGCGGCAACTGATACACAAAAAATAAAAATAATCCCTAAGGCATGATTCTGTATTCACGCGCGATGACTTATAGCGTATTTCATGTATAACTTTGGTGTTTCTACACCGATTTACATGATTCTTTTACTATAACCTGCCCAGGAGTATGAAGAATAATTGTGCCAAAGGGCATTGAAGCCTATGAAGAGTATGAAGGGCAGCTGTTAAGCGACCGGCAATACGGTTTCCGTAGTGGTCGCTCGACTGGTGATCTTTTGGTGTACCTCACTCACAGATGGGCGGAGGCGGTTGAGAGTAAAGGGGAGGCATTGGCTGTAAGTTTGGATGTAGCGAAAGCCTTCGATCGGGTCTGGCACAAGGCACTTCTAGCGAAATTACCATCTTTCGGACTTCCTGCGAGGTTATGCGATTGGGTTGCCAGCTTCCTGGAAGAGAGGAGCATTAAGGTCGTTATCGATGGTTCTTGCTCTAAGCCTCTTCATGTGAATGCTGGTGTCCCACAAGGCTGCGTGCTATCTCCTACACTGTTTCTTCTGCATATCAATGATTTGTTACAAATCAGTAGCATTCATTGCTATGCAGACGACAGTACGGGGGATGCTCTTTATCCCGGCCGTGCAAACACCTCAAAGGAAAGCCTCAATGAGAGTCGAAACAAACTTGTGTCTGAAGTCGAGTCTTCTCTCCAAGAAGTCTCGGATTGGGGCGAACTTAATCTTGTCGAGTTCAATCCCCTAAAGACACAGGTTTGCGCGTTCACCGCTAAAAAGACCCCATTTGTCGTAGAACCTCGGTTTAAGAGTACTCCCCTTAGTATATCGCCGAAAATCGGAATCCTCGGAGTTGAAATCTCGAGTGACGTTCAATTCCGCAGTCATTTGGAAGCGAAGGCTAAATTAGCCTCGAAAAAACTTGGTGTGCTCAGTAGATCGAGACAGTACTTCAAGCCGGCCCACCGACTTCAGCTGTACAAGGCTCAGGTGCGACCGCATATGGAGTACTGTTCTCATCTCTGGGCCGGAGCCCCACAGTATCAGCTCCTTCCTCTTGACCGCATCCAACGTCGAGCAGCTCGAATTGTCGATGACCGTAGGCTTTCCGATAGGCTCGATCCACTGTCAGTGCGAAGAGACGTTGCGTCTCTCTGTATACTGTACAGAATCTACTATGGGGAGTGCTCTGAGGAATTGTTCCACCTTTTACCAGCCGCACAGTTCCACCACCGGACCACACGCCGTAAAAACCAGTTCCATCCGCACCATCTGGATGGTTGGCGCTCCACCACTGTCCGCTTCACCCGCAACTTCCTTCCGCGTACGGTGAAACTGTGGAACGATTTGCCACCTGCGGTGTTCCCGAACAACTACGACATTGGGGCCTTCAAGAAAAGAGCTTATTTGTCCATAAAAGGCCGGCAAAGCACCTGTAACACTTCTAGTGTTACAAGTGTTTATGGGCGGTGGTGACCACTTAACATCAGGTGGCCCACCTGCTCCTTTGCTTGCTCTGACATAAAAAAAAAAAAAAAAAAAAAAATTGAAACTTTCTGGCATATCGACCCGCCGCCATTTTGATTTTTTTTCAAAATCGCGG
>CAJQZM010031076.1:20450-41078 GCA_907164665.1 Colias nastes | reverse complement strand
TAGTTTCACACCGTTGCGTGCTGGCCTTGTATAGTTTGGAAAGACGCTTAGGCGTACGATAAATTTTATTTTGGAAAATCTTCATGTAAAAATTTTCCATGAGATATTTTCTATTTAGATAATACCAGGTATTTCAAAATGTAAAAGGCTTCAAGTTTCCTTGAACATAATATGTTACGAATATTTTACGGTTGTACAATAATTAATTTATATTCAGTCTTCATAATTCAAATTCAAAACGCGGGCGAAGCCGCGAGCGGAAAGCTAGTTACCTATATTTGTATGTAGGAAAAGAGTTTTCGGTTTGTTTTTTCGTAGGTATATATGTAATTTTATTGAAGTGAAACTTCTTAGGCGCGTTGAGAATTTCAAGGTCGCGAGATGGAGTAAGGTGACGATGTCAGTATTTTTAAATCTTCCCAAAGAAGTTTCACTTCTGACACGTGTGCTAGGCACTGCTTCTGACACACGCTTTTTTCGTATTTGTTATTTATATTTCATTGTATAGATGAAAATATCTGCTAATAAGCATTCAACATTACCACTGAGAAGAGATGTTAAACAGATGGTACTTAGAACTAGTATTAAAACATTTACAATCAATCAAATTAATTTTCGTACCTATTTAATTACGAAATTATTGACATTATTTTTCATTTATTTGCGCAGTTTATTTACAAACATTTCCATAAACAACGTGTTAACTTACAAGTTAAAATTACCCAGAAGGCCTAAGCAGAAGGCAGAAATCCAACCTTTACAAACCGTTAGCGTTCTGTTAAATATTTCATCCAATTTGTAAACGACAGTTTTAAAGTATCGCAATAAAATATCAGCGTTATCTAAGGAAATTGTAGATGACGTGAGATTAATTCTGTACCGTTTCTCGTTAACAAGAAGTTTGATAAAAATACGTTTTGCGGTCGATTTTGGAAGGCGTAGTTTTGTAATTATAATGAACTAGCGGTCCGTCCCGGCTTCGCCCGTGTATTTACGTTTTCTCTACATAAGAACTATCCTCGTACTTCAAGGAATATATTAAAAAATAATTATCGAAATCGGTCCACCCGTTCACGCGTGATGCCGTGACCAAGGAAAACGGGTTTCATTTTTATATAAATACATAGATGTGCCTGTGACTTCTTCCGCGTCAAAAATGAAGTGATAATAATTGTATTCTATATTTGCTACACATTATATTGTTTTAATAAGATCTTATGATGCAAATAATTGTGAAAATCTTTGCAAATTTTCATACAAATTTTACATATAGGTAAGTAGGTACAACAACATCACTTACAACGTAATTCGTAAACTATATCTAGTGAGTAACGACTTATATTTAATTGGAGTTGTCATGGTTACAATAAATCTTATTTTGATTTGTTTTGATCTAATTTGATTTGAAGTTTTTCTAGTATAATAAACATTTTTTTTTTTGTATTTGCTGGGTTAACATAAAAGTAATCAGTGATAATTATCCATACGATTGGTGCAGCAACAAAAAAAACCTATCACAAAAAAAGCAAAACAAATAACGAAGTCTACTTCGAAATTTTCAACTCTTTCTTTTAAAGGATCCGTGCAAAATAAGTTTTATCATATATTTATTGTACATTATCGGACTTGGTACGTGTGACGGGGGTCTAACTAACCCTTTTCACATTTTTATCTTGCAATTCCATTCAAATCCACAATTTATTTAAAGGTCAATGAAGGAACCTATAAGCTCATTGGGAATTCTTGTTTTTTGTTATAATACTATACAATAACTATAATATAAAGTTTTTTTTTATATTTTATAATAATATTAAGGTACATGATAAAAATGAGTAGCACGGTAAATAAAGCAACTAATCAATATTGTAATAATTTTATTACATAACTAGGTTTCCGCCCGCGGTTTCGCCCGCTTTTCACCCGCCCGCGATCTTAAAAGTAATCTATACTAATATTATAAAGCTGAAGAGTTTGTTTGTTTGTTTGTTTGTTTGTTTGTTTGTTTGTTTGTTTGTTTGAACGCGCTAATCTCGGGAACTACTGGTCCGATTTGAAAAATTCTTTCGGTGTTAGATAGCCCATTTATCGAGGAAGGTTATAGGCTATATATCATCACGCTACGACCAACAGGAGTGGAGCCACGGGGGTGAAACCGCGCGGAGCAGCTAGTAAATTATATTCTAAAACCTCCTCTTCAATCACTCTATCTTTAAAAAAAACTGCATCAAAATCCGTTGCGTAGACTTAAAGATATGCATACATACATACATACATACAGACAGACAGATATCAATTGTATTGTATATTAAAAGTATATTTTGTCTTAAATCATCCAGAATTCAAATATCTAGGTTGCTAAGTATCATACTGATAAACCATCATCCAAATTACAAATAGTTTGGAAAATCCAAAAGTGCACGCCTCATAATCTCATCCTTTACCTATTGTATTTTATGTATTTTTTTTATATATATGGTGTAAATAAAGAATATATATAGATATACTAAAATTATGGAGAACAGTCGATATTTTTTTTTTGTTTATTTAATAACAATTAAACCACATCGAATCAGACCCTGAAAAATGAAAGGGTTCTATTCCTGAGCATATCTACTCAAGCGTAAGAGAAAAAAAAAAGACTCGATTAGTAAAGTATTTCGGTCGCTATCGTGTTAACAAGAAAATCCTCCGCACATACAGACACACGGACGTCCAAGACAGAACTTTTTTAAACTGTTTTTTAACTAGTTTAAATAACAAAAATGACATCAAAAATATCATGAATGTTAAAAATAGTGTTTTTTCTTAATATGTGTGTGTATGTATTATCTTACAAGTGCAATGTATGATACATAAAGACATTTTAAGTTTGAAAAATCAGATGTTTTGCGCGAAGTGACAGTAGTACCCACCTCAACGCTTCGCTTATGAGGCGTGCAATACAGCATCATCAGGGGATTATTCAAATTCTAATTTCACATTAAATTCCGCGAACGAGAGCAATGTCTATTTATCGAAAATTACAATTCACCGCGGAAATAATACCTCTGGTGTGTTTGTAATGTAAGCAGTTACACAAGGCCTTTAAACCTGTGGGGCCCTAAATCCTAGAGGGCCCTAGAGCCTGAAGGGCCCTAGAGCCTGGAGGGCTAAAATAATGATCTAGCAGGAAATATAAATTGAACATATCGACTTTGCTAGTTAGTAGTAGTTTTTTTAATTTGAAACAGCTATAGGCGTTCGTAAAACCGATTTCTGCAGTGGTGACGTATCGTCACACTAAATGGTGGTATTTATACATAGACTATAGAGCAATATGTTCTTTTCTGCATATTACTTTTAAAAAATAATGTCAATGTTTCACATCTGCCAGGTGTCCCGTGACTGCTCACATTTTTTTATGCCTTAATTTAATATTTGCCCCAGCGCCCTTGGTTACTTGGCTACGCCTCTGATTGGAAGCGGAATTTGATACTAATGTAGCTTATTTCATGGATATCCTCTTTACGATCGATATTCGTATTATCTGTTAGGTACATTACTAGCTGTAACCCACGGCTTCATTCGTATGGTATTCGCGTACAAAGACAATGAGCTATTCCAGACTACAATTATTCATATGTGTTTCAAATTTGATATCGAACCAATCACGTGATATAGTAATAAATATACATCGATGATATTATAACATAGTTATTTTTTTTTTTATTTCGGTTGTTATTCCTTGCAGAGAGCTTCATTTCTTTGTTGATTGTCTTTAGTTTATTGTAAGACAAAAAACACAACATTAAGACGAAATAATACCACCTATATTAATTCCAAACAAATCATCTTCAAACTAAATTCTCAAACTAAACTTAACGTTTGAAATGTTCGCTCAAATAAGTCGTAATGCATTATTGGCATACTTGTTCTGAATTCTCTGAACTACAGTTATATAAAGTAGACGTAACTTCATCTCTGAGACATTCCTTTCGAAGAAAATCACCTTCAAAGTCTTAAGTCTAAAGTATTTAAAGGTATAGTATTTGTCAACTAAATGTAGGTCCATTAGGAGATGTACCTATTGATTCAGTTATGTTATTTTATTTTACACTACCTTAAATATTATCTATTCGAGTATTAAAACTGAAATAATAAGCCAATGTGTATGTGACGGTCACTCTAGAATTAAGTAGCTCTCTACTGGTGGAAGAATTATAAAAATCGGTTAAGTCGTTTCTGAGTTTATCAATTTAATAACTCAGGCCCCGGAACCACAGACACAATAGAAAATTTATTTTGTCTGGGACCGATCGGGCCGCTTGGGGCTCAATGGGTTAAAAATACAAAAAAAAAATTTTTCCTTATCCAGAATATAATAGGTACATCTCCTTACCAAATTTTGACAAGTTTAGGTCAGCTGCTTATACGTGAAAAAAAAAACTACCACCCATCCTCAATCCTCCTCAGACACTTTTTGTTTATTTGTTTGTTTGAAAGCGCTAATCTCAGGAACTACTGGTCCGATTTGAAAAATTCTTTCGGTGTTGGATAGCCCATATTTCGAGGAAGGCTATATATCTTATTATAGGCTATATAACAGGAGCGGAGCGACGCGGGTGGAACTTCGAAGCGCAGCGCAAAAATAAAAATATCCCAATGGATATTCCATAATACATAATTCTTTGTAACAGTGAGATGGGAAAATCAATCATTGTCGAACAGTATTACAATTTGATACGCAGCGTGTGATCTCATTACTTTTGTTTCGTTCTGTATCTTTGTAAAAGATAATTATCTTTTTTCTGTAAAATATTGGTTTTGTAATGTACATATTGTATGATAATGGGATACGTGTGTGTTATGTGAATGAAGATGGTTCAGAATTAAGTAAAGAAATTTTCAACGAGAGATAGTGCTGTAAGTTGAAATACCAGATTCGAGTTCAGCACCGGTTTCTAAATCTTTTGTGTACATAAATATTAAATATTAATCGTGCAGCAAATACTTACGTAACCTAGAATAAGATATTTTGGGAAAACAATTTTTATTAATGTTTATTTCATTTCTAATGATTATTATATTCTTTTTTAAAAAGTGAGAGGGCAATTTTTAAAATAAGGAAGGTAACATAGTGGGATAAATAGATAGAATATTTTTTTGGTAATTATTAGGTAGTTGAATTTGATATTATTGGTTTAATGGAATTCAAATGCTTTATAAATATAAATTTATAAAGAATAGAAAAAATTCGATCACGAGGCGGGACTCGAACCCGCATCCTTTCACGGGTCACGAGTGGCTGAATTGGTCAGGCCTCCACCCCGGTTTGGCGCGAAAGAATGCGAGTCCCGCCTCGTGATCGAATTTTTTCTATTCTTTATAAATTTATAATTATTATAAGGTTACTAACTGTTAGATCAGACACCAGCCATTCTAGCGTAATGCGCTTACAAACATTCATTTTGTTTATATGTATCGAAATAAGACACGTTCGTGTTCATGACATCGCAACTACATTTAAATTTGAATATTTAACGCCGAAATTAAACTTACAATCCATCCAATAATAATACACATTTAACAGTCTACCAAGTTAAATAATCAACTAGATTATTCTCTATTCAAGTACAAGTGCCAAACAAGTCATAACTTATTGAACGTCGCACGCCGGAGGCTTCGCGGGGCTTTGGACAGCTTCGATCGATATGTTGGGACTTTAAAGTTAATAGTTTATTTTTTAAAACGTCACTTGTTATAGCTGATATATAATTATTGAATAATTTTAAAAAGGAGATGTACTTATAGATATTTATAAAATTAAAATAACGTTAGAAACGAATACATATGAGCTAAAATTAGTTATTAGCTCTACATAAAAGTTATGTTAAAAATTATGTACTCAGTTGAAAAGTATTGGACTACGCGGTTGTTTAATAGATTACCAATATATTACATTTTCTTCTTTTAACATGTGATTATTTTGACATTTGCTAATATTAAAAAAAATTGTATAATTTTCAAACACTACAATTTTGAATAGAAAATTTGATTTGGCAATTGTTTTAACATCCATGATTGTTTTCATTGTTTCTGAATATCTTAATAAATAAATAATAAATAATAAATCTTAACGTAGTTTACTGTACATTAAATATCTTCATACCTTCATAATTTAAAATCCCGCCAAGTAAATAACAAACTAAGTATTCGAGCCCAAACACATGATCCGATATAGTCTTTATCTTAAATGCGAAATAACAATGCCCTATTGTCTCATCTCCACGCTGGCTGATATACCGAGCTGATGTTATAATACATTCACTCAATTAGGGTGCTACTTTATGACTATCTCTATATATAAAAACTATCTTTTCGCCTGCAGCTTCGCCTGCGTATAGTCAAAGGAAAATCCGCATAGTTCCCGATCCTGTGGGATTTTTGAAGTAAAAACTATCCTTGAAATTTAGCACACACTTGATTGTATGCCGTTTCTGTTGTTTCTGCCGTTTTTGCATAACAGTAACAAACAAATATACAAACTTTTGCATTTATAATATTAGTAGGATTCCTAGAATGATAAATCCATCGTCGGCGCGTTGGCGGCGTAAGCCTTCGTTCCAGCAGCCGCCAACAAGGGGAATTCTAGTGGTGGGCCTGGAAACGGGCATCTGGAGGGCGGGACACGCCGGTAGAGTCGTAACCGTTCCCGCAGTTCCGCCCTAAACAGCGCGATGAAATAGAGTTAAATTATTATTTCATGATCTAAAAAAAATAAAAATATACATGACGAGCACCCTTTCTAGTCGAACGGCTCATAATGTTATCCGCAAAGAGAGTCAAAATGAATGACTATCACAGAGTATACAAAGCATTGATAAGGACACCTCAATAATATTTTCTTAGATAGGAAACAATGGGGTAAAAGGGACTTTTCTTTTATCTTTTAATAATAAAATGCGCGGTTCGGAGAATTTTTTGTTGTTGACGGAAAATATGTACGTACTCCGTTAAAAACACCTGTGTTCTAATCTAGACTATCAGATTATATCTCCATGCTGAATATAAACATTGCTATTAAAATGAAGTCTTGTGAAGAATATCTTTGCCATAACTGGTCCTGAAATATAGTGGAAAATAAGTAGATTAAGGATTTGAAAAATTTAAAACACACCTGCGAATCAATATTATAACGCAGATTTCAGAACCAAAGATATAAATATAACTGCTAAGATAATTAAAACGTCGATCTTTCTTCTTTCTTTCTACCTGAAAACGCATTCAACAACAACTAAGAATAGTTTTCCTACGTTAAATATAAAAAAATAAAAATAACAAAATAAAAAATTCAGTCTCTACAAGCAGCTACTCTGTACAAACCAGTCATATTGTGTAAAGGGACAGTTGTTCGTACAAATAGGCATTGTTTAACCACCGCTTTAGTAATGGTTGCATTATGAGTTAAGTGCTTACTACATTCGTTTAGTATGATTGGACTTAATTGTGTCTATAGTGTAATTACTCTGTGTAATTGAAGGGTGATCTTAATAAGTTTTCTGAAGGGATGATAAAATTGCTCTTGTATTGAATAGTAATCTGCCTAGACTCCACTAGCGTTAACTGTAGTAACTTAAAAAAATGCCAATAAACCCCGTTATTTTTAAGATATTCACCTAAAAATCTCTCAAGAATTTAACTTCCAAGTGTCAATTAATTATTATACATATGATGTTTTATGTAATTATGGTAAAAATGCGATTAAAATAGTAAAACGTACAAAAAATCGTGGTAACTATTAAGTAATATGTGCTCTTACTTTAAAGAAATCGCTAAATAAGCAACGGTTACTCAATTAGGAAACTTTTATAAGAATATTCTGCAATATTAAAATAATTCGTTATACATTTTATCTGTAAAGATATTTAGAATTCCTAGAATCTAAACAATAGGCGCTTGGGGAATCCGCGATGCATTCAAGCAAAACCATGGCATAAACTTAGTTAAGAATGGGAAGCAGTTAAGTTATTCAGTAACAATTGATGTGGCCCCACTTGTAGCGATTTAATAAACTAGTTTGCAGATATTGATTTTAATTTTCAGATATGTTCAAAAGGATAGTTTGTACGGATTGTTGTATTTATTATGTATTGTTTTTGTATTTTATATTTCTTATAATTACAATTTTTATATATTATATCGATCTTTTCTTCTAGGTTTGTGTATCTAGTCATCCGAATGTGAGGAAGCGGCATTAAAAGTTTAAGCATAGTATAAAGACAACAAACAAACAAAAAATTTTTATTGTGCACCACAGAAAAATACATATAGAAGAATATAAGAGAAAGTAAGTTGACTTCGAAGAAAGGTACATCGCACCGTTTTATATACACCACTCAGTTCCTAGGGTCGGTGTTTGTTTATACAATTATTTAAAATATCAATGAGACAAGTGACAACCCTGCGCCTCGCGAGTTTAGGTAGGTACTGTGTGCTACTAAACGCCGGGCGTCAGCCTACTTGTCTCTTTATACTATAACGTTAGTTACTATTATGTATTCTGTGCTATGGTATAAGTTACGTAGTAATCTGTGCTGTATGGTTAATTCAAAGCCTTGCTCTATGCTCTACTATTATATTTACGTAATACTGTTGGAATTACATACAAAAAAATAATTTAATATATTATAAAGTGTTTGTTTAATGCCCTAACCTCATAAAGATGCAAATAAATTTACAATTTTCTTAAATATATTCATATCATATAAATCGCTAGCACTATTGCCTTACAAACTTTACAACTTGGCCATTCTTTGAATACCCAGGGGAACACTTATGTATTAAGATTTCAAGCCAACTGTTCAACTATGTGCTAACTTTCTAGCATACATTGTTATTTCGTGTTTATATGAGAAGTAGGTAAGGAAATATCTTAGTTATAAATAGTTTATTAATAATCTAATTTAATTAAACTATAGAAACAAGTAGTAGATATTCAAGATTATCGAATATTTTTAAGTATACATAACTCATATATTTTATAAACAGAAATAGGTTATGGATAGTTTTTCCTTTAGTTTTCTTTCTCATATTTTATGACATAATATGTCAAAGCTGCGTTATTATACGGAAACAGCAGTTTTCAATTGTATCTTGATTGTATCTATAGTGCCACAAACTTAACTGACCCGGTGACGGTGTCGCTGATGTCGAATTTACTACTGGCGACACGTAGTTCCAGTTTTTTTCACCGGGTCAGTTAAGTTTGTGGCACTGTACTCATAATATTAATTATTTATTACTGCGAAACGTCAAGAGAAACCTGAAATACGTATTAGAAAATAGAACAATGATTTCAATAATATTAATTTCAAATGTAAATTGATATTATTTTATGAAGTAATAAATAAACTTTGTAACAGTATATTCAAACTGTGAAACAATATTATTTAAAACCACCAATATCAGTGGTAAAGTAAACCACCCTATTATTGGCACTCTACCAATTTATTGGCATGCTCCAGTTTTTTAAGAAAATTAAGATTTTTTTGTAGCCAGTATAAATTTTGTAGTAGAAATTAATAAGTAGCGTATCATTCTTCACTCAACTAGCAAACAATGTTTTTTATTTCTTAAAACATTGCGGCGTATCAACCATCTGTTTGACAAGCCGGGACTTGTGTGGCAAAAATATTCAAAATATTCGTTTTTTACTAAGGTAAGAGCTATCATGAACTTAAAAGAAATTGCAATTCCGTTGTGTTTTTCTTATGCATATTCATTTTGTCTTATTATTGAATGTATGAACTGCCTTTTTTAAACATTATTTTAAATTTTAACCGCCAACTTTTAGTTATTTGTGGTATGCCAACAATTGGGATGTTTAAAATCTGTTTATCCATTTTATTGGCACACAAACATGTTAACTGAAACTTAAAAATTACTTATGATTTCATTCAACCAGAGCTGTTATTTAATTAAATGCAAGATAATCGTAAGCTAAAATTGTTCTATGTTTTATTTAAGTAGGTTTTTTGGTTGTCTAAAACCATATTTAAAAATAAGCGTTCCAACTGAAATGGTATGTTCCTCTACAAATAAATGTGACATTTCTTTTAACAAAGTCTTTTATTTTGTTTATTTCAAAATTAATTTCTGTTAATTTATGAATGGTACAAATTAACTTTAGTACACACTTTGAAAGCCTTACTTAAGATCTAGTAAATATTTTTCAGTCTTGAATAGTGACAATAATAGGTAACAATCACTGCCAATAAAAGGTTTGACTATGCCAGCAACTGGTATTTTAGGTTTTTCTTTTAAAGGTTCACTATATTAAATAAAGCGATTTAATTTAAAATTGAAAAGTACTTTATAATATTCTCCATAGATTAGAATACCAGTATAAATGTTTTTTTCTTAATTAAAACATAATTGTATATGCAAATTTCACCGGTTTTGTGAAGTAGCTGCTTAAAGTGCCAATAATTGGGTGGTTTACCCTAATTATGATTATTTTTCCGACCCCAATATCGACCAATAGAATTGCACCATTCGACGTCACGTGGTACAACCTACATGGTATTATACTGATAATTTTTTGAAAATTTTCTCTGGTCGTTGACGTCAAACTGACAGGTTGAATTCAATTGTGAAATTATTGGCCGACATTTGGGACGGAAAAATAATCCCCCGAATACCACACGAGCTTCAAAATTATCTGGCATTTCCCTCAAGGTTCCCTGCAAACAAATAAAGTCGTCAAATTTTTCAGGAAAAATCAGATTGATCTGAAAAACTTGACTCCTTCATTTGTTTGCAACGAACCTATCGGAAAATACCCGATAATTTTGAAGCTCTTGTGGTATTATAAGTGACTATTCACAGTGCTTCAAGAAGGAATCTAAATCACTACATAGTATAAAACAAAGTCGCTTTCTCTGTCCCTATGAATGCTTAAATCTTTAAAACTACGCAACGGATTTTGATGTGGTTTTTTTTAATAGATAGAGTGATTCAAGAGGAAGGTTGTAGTATATAATTTATTATGTTTTAGACAAAGCGGGCGAAACCGCGGGCGGAAAGCTAGTAAATAAATAAATGTATGAGTTTGTAATCATCAACATTTCGATCATAGTTGAAATATCAAAGCTTATAGATTCACTAGCTGTGCTCCGCGCTGCTCCGCTCCTGTTTGTCTTAAGCCTGATTCCCACGGCATGTTTGCTTCACAAGCATTGGCAGACGACAAGCGCTTGTCGCCATCCGTCGCGATTTGAACTGAGCGTTCCCACGGCATGTGTGCGTATGGCAAGCACTGGCGAGCGACAAGCGCGCCGATTCCCATGGCATGTGGTGTGGTGTGGCGCGGTCGGATTTGTGAAGCAAACATGTCGTGGGAATCAGGCTTTAGCGTGATGATAATATATAGCCTATAGCCTTCCTCGATAAATGGGCTATCTAACACCGAAAGATTTTTTCAAATCGGACCAGGTTCCTGAGATTAGCGCGTTCAAACAAACAAAAAAACTCTTCAGCTTTATAATATTATATTAGTATTAATATGGATTAAACATCAGAAATGAATAAAAATTGAAGAGTTAATTGAATGAAAACTGAAAAGGATCGTTTGTGAGCGAGTCACGATCTCCAGGTCTTAGATAAAACGTTACGACCTGAATATCTAGATGAGTAAAGGCTTTCTAGAATCCAAAAGTTTTTCTTAATATATGGTGACTAAACTTACAGGTTATTTTTATTATGGGATATAAATAGTTTATGGTATATAAAGTGAAGTCCCGTGTCCCCTAGTTGGGGACGGGGGTAAGGGACAGATGCAATATTCATACATCTGTTTCAGGGACAAGTTACTGTAAGACTGTTTTTAGGGACAAGTAGGTGCCTTCAGTGCCCTGCCAGACCGAAACATTTTTAATACCTATGCATTATATTTCCACATAAATATCACAAATTTGCAATTATATGCTCTTTGGTAAATATTATCATGTATTCATGAAGTTTGATGTTTCATTTTAGCTCTGTCATGTTGTTTAAATATTAAAATAGAGGTATATTTCAGCATTGCTTTGACATTATTTGCTCAACGAATAATATCCCATAGGATACAAGGGTCATCCAATGATATTATTGCTCGTGTTTTGTTTGAAAATCAAATGCAGATATCCAATATCTATTTATAATATCAAAATGATAATTTAAACCAGGAGAAGATATTCGATGAAAATTCTGGGTCTTTATTCATCAATAAAAATTAGTATCAACATTGTTTTCAGAATCTAAAGGAATAAGTTAAGATTGTAACTGTTTATGTTACCTATATAGTGGAAATTGTAATATTGTATTGTCGTTTTTCGCTTCGTCCATCCATACTAATATATTATATATTATTATTTAATATTATAAATGCGAAAGTAACTCTGTCTGTCTGTCTGTTACTCAATCACGCCTTAACTACTGAACCAATTTGCATGAAATTTGGTATAGAGATATTTTGATGCCCGAGAAAGGACATAGGCTACTTTTTACCCCGGGACATAGGATAGGTTTTATCCCGGAAATCCCACGGGAGCGGGAACTATACGGGTTTTTCTTTGACTGCGCGGACGATGCCGCGGGTGGAAAGCTAGTGTATTATAAATGCGAAAGTAACTCTGTCTGTCTGTCTGTTACTCAATCACGCCTAAACTACTGAACCAATTTTCATGAAATTTGGTATGGAGATATTTTGATACCCGAGAAAGGACATAGGCTACTTTTTATACCGGGACAATGACGCCATCCCGGAAATCCCACGGGAGCGGGAACTATGCGGGTTTTTCTTTGACTGCGCGGGCGAAGCCGCGGGCGGAAACCTAGTTTACATTAAAAGTGACACAAACGAAAAGCTACAATAATTAAATATAACATAAACAAGGCGTATCGCTACGTAGCCATATTTCCTTGACAACCATGGACATAAAAAACGATATAGGTAGGTATACATTTATAGAGAAAAAATCTAAGAAAATAATAATTATTGTTTCTACTTCCTACACATTTCAATTTAAAAGATGAAGGAAGACTTATGCTCTTGTACGAGCGAGGGCCTATACACGGCGAATTAACCGTAGATTTTCACGGCTAAAAGCCGTGTGTGTGCAAGAAGCCATATGTGTTAGATGACGTATTCTAACTAGAGATGAAACGGATAGCAGTTTGGCCGGATACCGGATACCAGATATTCGGCCGACCAAGTGGCCGGATAGCCGAATATCCGGCCGCCGAATATCCGGCGAAACTTAGCCGTTTGCGTAGGCGTCGCGCGAACGATAGGATGGACTCGGTTCGATTCGGGTCTTTTCGTTGATGAGTGAAGTTAACAATTGTACAATTTTATTATTGTGTCGATTGCATGCAGGGCAGACAGGTGCGTGATCGTTTTTAGGTTATAATTTTATTTGTGCTCTTATTATTTTAAGTACATACATATATACATAGGTCTAAAAGATTTAGCAACGAGAAATGGCATCGGTGAAGAAAAGATCGTCTTTATGGGAATACTTTGACATAAGAAGTGAAAATAAAAAGTTAGCTCTTTGTTTATTATGCAATGTTAATATTTCTCGTGGCGGCGAAGCGAAAAAAGCAGGTAATGTATCTAATAATAAATAATCTAATTGCAATAATTTTAATACCTATCAAGTAAAATAATATCTTGCAAGTTTCGTAACATATTCAATAATTATTGATTTCGGGGAAATGTGATTCTTGCTAAATAAAGCAAATAATTACTCAAAAATATGTTTCTTTTATCCAGCTATTTTTTTTAATCGGCCGGATGTATATCCGGCCGAATAGTAGCTATCCGGTATTCGGCCGGATAGTATTATGGCGGCCGGATAGGCCGGATACCGGATAGTTACCGGATATCCGTTTCATCTCTAATTCTAACTCAAAATTTTACATACAATATGTATATATATGTTACCGGAAATGTATGAAATCAAGGAATTGTATACAATTCCTAGGAAATGTGTACAATTCCGATACCATTTAGGAAATGTATAAAATATTGTTTAAAAAACTATTTAATGCATGCATATCCTAGAAAATGTATAATCTTCCTAGGAATTGTATACAATTCCAATATCGTATTAGGAAATGTGTAAAGTAAATGCTTTCTGTAATAAAACACGTTGTTTTTTTTTTTTATTATAGCTCTTATTGATACAATCGGGTAACAGTCATACCGTAAAATTGTAATAATATTATGTTCATATTATTATCTTACTAATTAACATTTTAAAAATCAACTATCTAACTTTTAACGTAAATATCACAAAATCAACTTAAATATTTATTCTTATAAAATCAAATTTTCATTTGGCAAGTAATCAGTCCCCTCGTCCCGCTGTCCCCGCGTATATTTGGCGCAGTCGGATTGTACAATCCGCCGTATTACATTACGGCTAGCTGTTTTAATATGCCGAAAATTCGTCTTTTTCCAAAATTCTACAAAAAGACGGTCGCGAGCCGACGGAGCCCCACTTCGTGGGGCTCCTATTTCTGTGTAGTTTTAAAAAACACGAACCTAACCTAACCCACCCCCTTATCCAAACCAAAAATTTCTGATTACGAATTATCGGCATAGTTACTACAAAATGCCGACCGTTTGTAAACGGCCAGATTATATACAATTTGCCTGCGACATATCAATATCTTAAATGTTTTACATTTCCGATAGCTATTTAGGAAATGTATAGATTTCCTAGGAAATGTGTATAAAATAATTGATTTCACACATTTCCGTGCGATTTTAGGAATTATATACATTTCCTAGGAATTGTATACAATGACGGATTACATACATTTCCGGTAACATATACACACACAAACATCATTCACATCCACAAAAATCCTTATTATATGCATTGCACACTATGTATAACTACAGAATATAAAAACTCAATTCGTTCACAAACTAGGCCTAAAAATTGCAAACCTCAGGGCATAATATAATATTATATTCCGTTATATTTCAAATAGTGCAACCAATACAAATAAATGTAATATCAAGCATTATCTGGAACGGGCAGTTCTTTAAACTGAATTCAATCTTCACTCCTTTAGTATTCGGGACGCGTCTCTTCATTCGATTTGCAGTTTTTTCCTATTTACGTTTCCTCACTTACAGTTTTGTGAAGCTTTATGTATAGGAAAATATTTGCAATCTCTAGTACAGTTTAGTGTGATTTTGTATTGAGGTCTTGGTGGATGTTTATTGCTTTTTGAGAAATTATTTCAACGAATATGATTTTATATATTATACGCCTTTTTAACATTTAACAGGAATATTTGTTACTGATGAAGAATTTTTATACTTGTGGTAAATATTATTATAATTGTTAATTATTATATTATTACCAAACATGTTAAAAATATGTAATGACGATTCAAAAGTGCTTCTAGAAGAAGTAATTCACATCTCAAGTTTATTAAGAAGCTCTACCTTTAGTTAATTAGTATTTTAGTAGTCCAAGACAGACTCATAAAGTAAGGTAATTTAATTCACAAATAATAGCATAATCTAAACTTATAACGCTGCAGGAAAATATTAAAATTCAAACTAATAATTTTCAATTGAATGTTCCATAAAAAACTTCATCTTTAAGCCCTAGACTTTGGATCGTAACAGTAGATATTATCTCTTTCTAACATTAATAAGTGTAATGTGTGTGAAAGAGATAGTTAAGTTACAATTAAGTGCTTGTTAAGCGGATGCAAAGTTAGTTAATTAGAAACTCTAGTGTATGGTGTTTGTCGTTGAATTTTTTTTTTGCGTTTTGCTCATTAAAATATATGGAATGCATTATTTCATATGCTTAATGTGGTCATTATAATATTTATTATATATTTTCGAGAAACTTTTGAGGCATAAAAAAATTGACACAAGAAGAAAAACTTGAAAATAAACCACCACCATTTTCAAGTTTAAAATGTTTTGTGTTGAGTTAGGATGCTGTTGTAACACACATGTGGCATGCGCACATTTTTTTATGTGTGCGATTATAGTACCTATGTCAACTCCTAAACGGATAACCCATTTTCGGTGCAATTTTTTTGTTCAGTAGCATATTTTTAACCACTCATTTGTCGGAAATTTATTATATTAATTTTGAATGCTTAGGAAGTTATTTGACAACATAATATAAATAAAAAGAGGATTCTAGTATGAATTCAATCTCGGAAAAATTTGTCGGAACTCCTATTCAATAGCCTGCGAAACCATTTTGAAGAAAGACGTTTTAGTCTAAGATACGGTGTAGAGATACCACATAATTAAAAATATTAAATAACGGGAAAATCTGTTCAATATTCTGCTTGATGTGGCCTCAATAGTTTGTAAATTCATCGTTTTTTCTAAGAAATCTAAAAAGTATGGTCATATTCCATTTTATACGTAATGAGCGTACAGAAAACTCAAACTATACATTTCATTTTCCACCAAAACTGGGGCACCTGTTTATCCTAGTATATGTGTTGACTGCTTTCAATCGAAAATTCATTATAAATTATTACTGAAAAATCTTGTATGCACTAGAACAAAGTAGATAATTTACCATCGTATCTACTACAATTAACCACGTAGTAAGTTCACACTATAACTATAAAGTATGGAATGAAATATGTATTCTCTAAACTAAAGTGTAAAATTGTACATCGTAGGTATCTTATACTATTTGAAGATTTTCGTCTGCAGGCCGCGAGAATATATCACTCAGAGTCTGCATTTGAAACTTTTTATCTGGATTGAGCAGCCTTTATTTCAGACCCTTATTTATCAGTTTTCAATTATTTCAACCTCTGTTGTGTATATTTATTTGGATTAAGCCTACGTTGGCTCTGCTCAATATGGTAGGTTTATATTATAGGTGTTGTGTGGTTTATCATCAATACATACTATAAAATAAAGTCGCTTTCTCTGTCCCTATATCCCTATGTATGCTTAAATCTTTAAAACTACGCACCGGATTTTGATACGGTTTTTTTAACAGATAAAGTGATTCAAGAGGAAGGTTTTAATATAATAATTGATTACAGATGAAACTAATTATATAGGTACTATTTCTGTTAAACATCTGTTTGCCTAAATATTTTTTGAAGTGAAACTTCATTCGTCAAGTCATGGAGTAAGGCGACGATTTTGGTACTTTTGAATCTTGCCAAAGAAGTTTCACTTCTGACTCGTGTGCTCGGCACAAGGCAAAAGGTCCGTAAATAATTAGTCTGTAGCAATATAAATTAATCTCACTTAATTATTTAAATAGAATATAAACATAATATTTCTCCCATTCTCTTGACTCTTCCTACTCAGAAATTCTTTTGCATTTCTAAATAATATAAAACAGACAGTCCCGGGCAATGACCATCATATAAAGCCAAGTCCCACAAAGAAAAGTACTACGCCTGATGGTTTTTTTCGAGCTGCATTGAATAAATTCTACCAGAGAACACCTACTCAAAATTCCAGAAAGGCCTTTGCTGTATTTAACTTCGTTAAAGACTTGCGCTGATTAGATTCCATTCAAACCGACTTGTCACTGTGAATGCTAATTAAAATCATACTTAATTATTTATAAAAGGCACGGTCTTAAGGATATTTAAAGTCGACATCTCGAAAGATACTTTTTCTCCTACTTTTTAGAAGATGTGCAAAATATGCTTTGGAATTGTAAGGGTGTATTTTTATTCTGTTTTTAAGAATATTTTTAAAGAACTGTTTGCTAATTATGGTAGTATTAGGAGTAAAACAATGTAGATTTCTTAATCACTACGTTGCATAAAAGAAAGTCACTTCCCGCTGGCTGTCTGCTCCTCCTTAAAAAAAATTGACATAATAAATACAGCTTGAATATGAATTTATAGGCTCTTGAATTAGTATAACACTTAGTTTTTTTAAACTATGCAACATATTTTGTGGATGCTATTTTTTTATAATATAGCTATACAGGAAGGTTTTACTTAAATTATTTGTTAAGTTTTAAAAGCGAGTTATGCCGCGGGCGATTGCTAGTAATATAATCTGCCACAAGAAGCTTTAAATGCTCACAAAAGGGTTTAATGTAAAATATGGATAAGTTATAATGATAAGTGATTGTCGACGTCCGCATTGCAATTACCCAAATAGGGTAAGCTTAAATCTGTTTGACGTATAATACATTTATTGGTCACACAAGGGATAAAAGAAATACTATTTTAATGTTTTTGTCGCAAAATCTGTTTCTCAATTGAAACCTTAGAATAGATCACTTAGAAATGGTAAGCTTGTGATGAATTTTTAGCATAACCCACGGCCCTTTCCCCGGAGGCCGTGGGTATCTATGCAAGATTTCCCCACTTAAAAAAAAAAAAAAGGATCCTTGTATTTTATGCACCGTTACTACTACCACTATAATGTGACAGACTGATGTAAGGCTGTAGTATTTTTCCTCACCATCATTATTAATTATAATGCATCTGCATATAACAGACAATAGACAATTAGTCATCGATTCTGTTCAGGTATTCTAAGCAAAATACTATGAGAGAAATCTTATCATCTACCTAAAAACTAATTGCTATGCTTGCTGTTTATATTATAATCCTCACAACCAGCATTTATACCTCTAGTACTTATCCATATATATAACTATACTCTACTTATCCATATATTGTAAGTAATAATTTAGATTAAGCGTGAACCAAGTAATACACAGATAATGAACACATGCCACTGTAACATGAATAAAGCAAATCCAGTAATTTCCATTTAGTGATCGATTTACATGTCGGAGAGCTCTCATTAATGTTAATCGCTATCGAATACATAATATGGTGTTACAAGTCTATTGTTACGTTGATGACATCGTATTTGTTCCTCTGCATTGAAATCTGTAATAATTTAAAGCTTTATAATAGTTAGAAGAGTTTATTAGTGCGTGCAAATCTCAGGAATTAGGTACGAAAAAAAATCTGGTTTAAACTGGTTTAAAAAATAATTTCATGTTTAAATATATCCCTGATCCCTGAGTGCTATAGATTAATAATATATTCCACAGCATAAGCCAGGGCGGATAGGAGAAAAGCGGAATATGAAAAAAAAAAACAAATTTGCATCGACTCTTTAGAAGTTACAAAGATCGCAGTTTAAATATATAATAGTTCATTTTTTGAGTGTTTTGTTGCTTTATAAAACATACCTACTTAATCCATTCGATTATGTTGTTATTTTTTTCTCATAACTTCTGTTAAACAATTTTGGTGCACATTAAAGTATTTTTGTTTGTTTGTTGTTTTATTTACTTTTTAACATCGATCTAATATTCAGGATTCGTCATTTTTGAAGTGAATTTTATAAGAAAGCATTTAAATTATATCAGATTTAATTGCATGGAAAAGCAACAATAATATCAACAACAATAGCTATGATATGATATGCTTAATGCTACTAATCAAAAAGTAGACAATAATAAAAATAAAACTAATCAATCATTAATTATGTCACAAAGTTTGACAAATTTTAAAAATTACTAATTAATAATTGTCATAACATCTTATCAGATTATTGTATCTCATTATTTTATGTAAATATGTAAGCAATCAGTAAACATTACATTTTATAAATAAAACTAGTTATGCCTCGCGGTTTTACCTGCATTGCTCCGCTCCTATTTCCCTATTAGCGTTCCTCTATAAATGGACTATCTAACAGTGAAACATTTTTTTCAATCCGAAACGTAGTTCCTCACTTTAGCGCCTTCAAGAACAAACTCTTCAGCTTTATAATATTAGTTTATATATAAAACTATCTAACACTTATTCGATATTCAAGAGAAGTATTAAATACACAAAACATACAGAGAATGCACCAACTACATAAATTTCAAAGCAGGCTCATTACTAAAAGCTCGGAATTATTATAATGTATTCATAAAGCTTAGGAGCCTTGATTCTAAAAGCACCAAAGATATCTATTAATATTGCACATTACAGTATTATTATAATACTGAAAATAATTATCTAAACAAGAGACGTCTAGAAACAATAAAAATATTATTATGAGACAATAAAAAATTACGAAATTTTTGAAGTGAAACTTTTTTATGCGCTTTGAGCACAGATCACAGAGATCTCTATGGCTTTGAGAGTAAAATTCCAAGGTCACGTCATGGACTAAGGCGACGTTTTTGGTATCTTTGAATCTTGCCAGTTTCACTTCAGACACATGTGCCAGCACACATATAGAGAGTTGAAAGTTTCGGATATTATGATGTATTTGCACTATAACAATAAATACTAAAAATAGAGATTAAGCAACGGTACGCACGGTCACAAATTGGATGGGTGACCACTTAATTATAAATAATTTTTCTATGAAGAAGCGTGGGCATTGAGCATAAAACTACAGACTACTTTAATATTTTCATAAAATTTATGAAAATAGATGTTTGTACATTAATAAGACTCTACATCAAAATAATATAAATAAACAAACTTTAAGATAGAAATAGTCTCTAATTTGAAACAGTACAAAAGAAACTTCCAGAAGGTCTAGGAAGTCGGTTAAAATGAGATTGTCGTTGATTTCTATTTCTTTAAAACCAGCTATTT
>CAJQZM010031076.1:651-15450 GCA_907164665.1 Colias nastes | reverse complement strand
AGTAGTAAGGGTAAAACCTGTAAAATAAAGTATTATTGATATTTTGCGTGTTTTACAGTTCGAAAATAAGCCAATTTTAATCTATACTAATAGTTATTATAAAGCTGAAGAGTTTGTTTGTTTGTTTGAACGCGCTAATCTCGGGAAATACTGGTCCGATTTGAAAAATTCTTTCGGTGTTAGATATAGCCCATTTATCGAGGAAGGCTATAGGCTATATACCTATCATCACGCTAAGACCAACAGAAACGGAGCCACGCGGGTGAAACCGCGGAGCGAGAACATAATACCACATAATACACACAAATATAGACTCTACATTAAATACACTAAGTATAAGGCATTTACAGATTTTAAATACATTATTACTACTATTTTCTTTTGTAAAATTAAGATTATAAATCTTCTGTATTAAGACTTTATATTACAAAACTATACCGATTGAAAATCTCTATATAGATACACTATGGTTTTTTTTTCTAATGTACGTAATGTAACATGTTGTATTTTATATTATCTTTTCTCTTTTCTTCTGTATGTGTGTGTTAAATAAAAAATTTTGTATTGTATTGTACGAATATTATAATTTATAAATTATAAGCATAACATATCTAAATCTTGTAGCTTGACTAATTTTATTTACCAGAAGTCAGATAATACACATTATTTACCGAAATATCATATTTAAGGATACATAATAAACAATAACAAAAAATGTCATACTCACTTTAAAATTACTTCCAACATTCGGTTTCACATGCACATAATGTATATCCAAGCCTTGTATATTCGTCCTGAAGTGTTCATATTTATTAAAATACCTGACTCTTTCAGGATATTTGTATTTAAACTGCCAATGTGCGAAAATTTGGCCAAGAACAAACGAATTAATGCCATAAGTGGCAGAATCTTCTAGGCTTTTTATTCGAGTCGCTCGACGGAACGTTTCGAACTTTCTACGTAGATTTTCTTGCATCTAGAAGGGTGGAATATATCTATACTTATAAAATACAGCTGAAGAGTTGATTGTTTGTACGCCCTAATCTATAATATAAATAAGAACTATGGAATCGATTTCGAAAATTCTTTCACCAGTGCGAATAGATCATAATATTATTACGGTACATTTACGTAAAACAAGCAAATGCTAATTCTAACCCAACTATTCAATTCTTTTAGTGTAAACAGACGTAGAGCATTCTTTCTTTGTTCTTACTGCGTTCGAAAAGATTCAATGCAATATTCTAATACTAAACAACACCGAATATGAGTTATCGTTTACACAAAGAATGCTCTAGCTCTAGCTCTATGTTCATTTGATGTAAATGCACCGATAAGTACATGAAGTACATGAGAATACATAATAGTAGCTAAACGGTACTGGTTACCTTTATTATGCATTTATTACCGCAAACGTGATAATAAATAAATGTCATGTATGTTTGTATCTTAAAAAATATACTCTTTCTTTTTAATATATTTTATTTGGAACGTGTTTTAAATCAACTGAAGAAATCTTTCCATAAGAATTTCCCAATTTGCTCCCGTAAACAGGAAAAGCGAAACTAAACATATTAAATCAATACTCTCAACAATAATTATTACAAGGTTCGGACAATTCTTCAACAAGAGTAATTAAATGAAACTTATAATTGGCAGCCCTTGTATTGTTTACAAGGATGCCTCTCAAATGTTGTTCAAACTTTGAGCTTGTTTTGTTAAACTTTCGGGCATTGTTAGGGGAATTTGCCAAGTTATTTTTAGGGTTATTAAGATGTGACGGTTTGATATGAAAAATAGAATTCTTGTAGGTATAAATATACTATGAATAATAATTAGTTACAATTTTAGCTAAACATAATATTAGTTTTATTAAAAACGTATGGTTTAACTATCTTGCATGAAGGAGCTATGGTCAAATTTGGTAAAAGTGATTAATTTGGAAACCCTTATTATTGGGATCAGAAATTACTTTAAATTTAAATAATATAATATAAATAATATAAAATTCGATTTAGTAAGTACTTTTTCTTATTAAGGCCATGTAAAAAATAGTTTTCAATTTTATTTTAAAAAAACTTTATGTTACATATCGTACTTATTCGGTAGGTACTTGTAAACACATAATAGGTTGATCCGCACTTATTATTTTTATTATTCTATCTATTTGTAAGAAACGTATTGTATAATGGTAGTTTTAATATAATTATAGTATGTATAAATAGAGATTGAGCCTCACAACACCGGGGATCCTAGTGTGGGGTTCAATGCAGCATATGTAACTATATCTATTATGTAACTTTTTTTTTGAAACTAATAAAGAAATTTTTCATTTTCAAACACTCGTGTATCTTTAGATGCATAAAAAGTATTGAGTTTGGGTTTGTGTGTGGTTTTTTATACTTACAGCATCAGAAAAAATGACTCTATACTTTCGTATCGAAGTATCCTGGTTAGTAGTATTAGGTCCCCACCAGACATTCAAATCTACTTTCGGTAGCTCCGGTACAGTAGACAGTCTGATATATAGTCGGAAAGATAGCACAGCTAGTAGTACTACTGCTGCAGATACTACTATGAGCCATACCTGAAAGAGTAGAATAATTTTGTTAGTTACGTTTAAAAAGAACTGTTTTAAACCTGTTTGGAAAGTGGTACACTTTCTTATTTGCATATTTTATATTGAACGATTAGTGAGGTGTAATATCATGGTAATAATATGTGATAGTGAAATCTATACTAATATTATAAAGCTGAAGAGTTTGTTTGTTTGAACGTGCTAATCTCGGGAACTACTGGTCCGATTTGATAAATTCTTTCGGTGTTAGATAGCCCATTTATCGAGGAAGGCTATAGGCTATATATCATCACGCTAAGACCAACAGGAGCGGAGCCACGCGGGTGAAACCGCGCGGCACAGCTAGTTATAGATAAAGATACCACCGATGATTGATAAGTGTACAAAATTGGAAATTAATCAGTCCGTTTAGTTGGAGTCAGTTACATACAAACATACAGGTGAAGAATATAAGCGTATTAATTATGAGCTAAAGCATATTATTTTATATGTTTTATATTTATCGATTATCAAGGATTGCTCGATTATATGTTATGGATATGATAAGTTTGGTCATCAAATTAACATAGGTGCATATGACTTGTTTAATTAGACAAATGCTATAATAATTTACTAACTTTTGCATAGCAGTTTTTCAAAAATAAAAAATAGAATGCTCTTCCAGTCGGTAGTCGGTAGTCTCTGAGTTAAAGAAATCAATAAAGGGTTTTTTTTTATTCAAACTCAATCAGTACAGTCATATTAGCACTTATTCTAAGAATCAAATCACACATTTTCATAAACTAGGCTACTTCTTTGTACTAAAATGAAAAAAATAATTGTTCATACTTCTATACTATACGTGTGGTTTAGGTACGTGAAAAAATAACGTGAACCACATATGTCATTAAACGATCTGTTAAATCCCCTACAAAGACCCTTCAGTAGGTTAAGGGTCGTCCTAATTTGGGTCTCGTTTAAAACAAGGAGGGACAAATTGGTTCGAGCAAAACGCTTGTGTGAAATTCTTTGATTAGAAAGTTGTGTAGTGTTAATCTAATTAGGTTAATTTAGAAGCCCGTTAATATATATAAATATACCTTCACATTAAATTATTATTGATCGAACTAAATATTCTAAAAATATCAAAACATATTGTTATCTTTTACAAGTGTATGTTGTAAACTTTTTCAGAAATATGTTAGTTAATAATATGCAAAATAATTTACATATTCAATCCAAATTTATCGACTGAAACAATTTCCTAAATTAATCTAGACCGTGGGGACTCCTAATTATAAAATTATTAAGATATGTACTTGGAAAAACCTATACGATTAGTGTTAATATATTATTCAGTCCTTTTATCAAAAATATTGTTGCAGATATAAAACTCTATTTTTTATTGATAGAATTTATGATGCTACATACTCCCATATAAACAAAGTAAAAAAAAATGCCAAATCAGTGTACTACTTTACGATTTTAAAATTTTTACATACATGAAGAAACAAACTCTGAGTTTTGTTATTAACTTTAATATAAAATAAATAACCTCCATACAAAAAAAAATGCTATAATGTAAATTTACTCACATTGCTACTCTTTTCCTTTTCCTGTTCCTTTACATTATTATTCACTTTCTTTTTCTTGGGAGCCATTTTAACACCAATATCACGACCACACCATAATAATATTATTTGAACTCGTTTACCTTTACTTATCTGATAAATATTATCATTTCGTACATAATCCTAATTTTTCGTTATCTCATATAATACGTGTTCATTTGTAAATAGTTCATTGATTCCAATTTTATTATTATCCGTTAATTCATAGATAATAAATTTCAATCTGTTTCAATTCAAATTTAAATCGGAGCGTAATTCGCGCCGCGTTTAAATTTCGAATTGTATTTGCCGCCTGATTATTTTTTCTTCTTTTTGTTTTTTTTTTAACTACAGAGCGCGTATATGTTTTATTTTTTTTTTTATTTTATACAGTTGCCACAATAAATAATAGAAATATTTTATTATATTTAAACCGAATAAATAATTAGTCTAGCATACCTTATCTAAGACCTAACCTAATTTTAGATTTTTTTAGGATTAGTATAAAATCACGATCGGTAATATAAGTTTCTTTCACAAAGTATTGTTTAAAAATTGTAAAAAATACACTAAGTAGGTGTTGTTAAAGTCTTACTATGGAAGAAACATGACAATAATGCCATTATACTGTGTTTCAGCTTCTTTCATCTCGAAGTGAGAGGTACTCGGGCTTCAGATGAAACCCGTTTTTAGGTCATTTGTTTCAAGGCATTTCTATGGCGTAGGTACTAGCTTATGAGGTAAATAAGACGAGGGTTCTTAGGTATTTTATTTGGCGTTCTTTGTATGGTGAATTTTATTTTAAAACTAAATGGCTACTGTTAGATTGTTAGATATTATTAAAGGTTGTATAATGTAGTGTTTATAATTTTGTAAATATGCATTCATTTATGACTACCAAAGAACAGTAATAGTGTGATACACATTTAATAGTTTTGCTTGTCTTAATATTTTATTTATGTGTGTTTTTATCTGTAATGAAAAGGATTGACTTGTAAATAAAATAAGTTTTGATTTTAAAACTAATATAAAATAGTCAAAGGCAAAAGCTTTTCTGTTGAACTTACCAAAGTAGACCATAGGAAGCCTATATAAACTTTCGATTTCCTATTTTCCTATGCCTTAATCCCTTATTCCATAACATTATATACTAAAACTGCTGTGAAAACAATTCTGTAAGCCCAAATATAAGTGTTAAATGAAATCCAAATCTACAAACCAATAGAAATAGTAATTGAACGTTCGCAATGTCTTCAAATCCATTGGATCTTCATCCATTATCGAGATTAATGCTAAGAACCGTTGTGTGGGTTAGGTGTGAGATCCACTGCATCAGCTATAATATAAATTTAATAACTCAGGCCCCGGAACCACAGACACAATAGAAAATTGTGTCTGGGACCGATCGGGCCGCTTGGGGCTCAATGCTATTATTAAAAGCTATAAAATATCATCTTTTGGTGGATTCGAGCTTACGCCAACATCAGCGCGAGCGTTATGTAGATTTTTGAATTGAATCAAATGAATACTTAAATATCTTCACAGTGAAACCTTTGTGGTATATTATTTTATGAATTTGCGCTATGTATAACATAATCACTTGTTATGTTTTAATGAAATAAAAAAAGGTTTTCATACGTTGTTTAATTTTGATCAATACACCACGCTCACCTCATAACATCTTCCCCATTCTCCCCGTGGTTGCCTGGCAGAGATCACTGTTTAGTGATTAGGCCGCCATGTGCTACATCTTCCTGGTACCACTTTTTATTTTTATTGTTTCTGTTTATTTAATGATTATTATAGAACAATAAAGCGTAATAAAATAAAAAATTACTTAGTTATTTATCCTTAATTCACCTCTAAACAACGTTTAAAATTACACCCAAATATTTAACAATATGAGAAAGCTTCCCTTATCGCGGCATGACATATCGCATTGCAGTTCCGGTTAAAAATGGCCGCGTTTCCGCTGTATTTACGTGTTTACAAAGAGCCCGTTTTTACATTTATTTACGTCACAGCATGTGTTTTTTGTTTGTATTGATGCTTTTGTCTTATTTTCAGTTTTTGTAATAGGATAAGGTTGGTCACGGCATCACGCGTGAACGGGTGGACCCACGGTGGACCGATTTCGATAATTATTTTTTGTTATATTCATTAAAATACGAGGATGGTTCTTATGGAGAGAAAACGTAAGTACCACGGGCGAAGCTGGGGGGGACCGCTAGTAAAAGAAATTGTTAGAACCAGTAAGAAGTTACTAAATACTAATATTAGGTAGGTTATGACTTATGAGCCTATAATCTATATAGATAGGTTAGAATGAATAGCAGAGCCAAGGAAAGCAGTAAAGCTTAAAAAGCCATTTTACACAATACAATACCAGGTAAAATAATAAATTAAACGACCGGTAAATACAATAAAATGAACCCTAATATATACGCGATTCGCATGACCTATTTACCGTACATAATTTTCATGTAGAATTTGAGGACATATCTCGCTGTGGCCAGAAATAATTATGTGTGGAATTCAACCAGACAATATAACATGGAATTTGAACATTGGATGAGGTGGATTATTGTATGAAAATACAATTAATAGAGCGTTATAATTATGGTAAATTATCACTTATATTTGCTAGTCTTAATGACTATTCTTAAATAATTAAAAGTTAACATAAATAAAAAGAATTGAAAAGGTTATGAAAATGCTTTGAGAATTGAAAACCTTTTCAGAATTTACATCGTCCAATATTTTATGGATGTAGGTTCTATCGTGGTACATATCTGAAACCTATTTCTTATTAACGGACGCAGTCTAATCCTTGAAGTATGTATTATTATAATATGTAGTTGTATATTCTAATGTAATACGAGATATTATCTGTGACTAGCTGTGCCCCGCGATTATACCCGTATTGCTCCACTCCTGTTGCTCTTAGCGCGATGATATACCTAACCTATAGCCTTCCTCGATAAATGGGATATCTAACACAGAATAATTTTTCAAATCGGAGTAGTAGTAGTTCCTGACATTAGCGCGTTCAAACAAACAAACAAACTCTTCAGCTTTATAATATTATATTATGTTTAGATAGATATGAGTTTGAGTATACATAATATATTAACAAACACTTCCCACCAAAACTTCTACAAAAAGCCGTCTATTTATACAAATTTACCAACTTTATGGCACATTCGTATTTCCACGCTCGTCGTCAACAAAATGTCTGCATATGACGTCACAAATTGTCCGCTATTCAGTTGCGAAATTACGAGCGTCGACGCCGAACTAATTTCAACGGAATATTATTCGGATAAAATTTGCCAAATTGAACCATTATGGGCCTATGTTATTTGTGAAATTGCTGGATTTAAGTTGGTTAATGTATTAATTCTGTTTTATTGTGACGCTTGCAATTAAACTGATAAAGGTTCTAATATATCCATAATAAATCTTAAAAACCTTATGTCCTATATAGGGATACAGCTCTAGTTAACCATAATTTTAACTGTAACTTTAACTCTGATTTTATGATTAATATGTTTACTTAAAAATGTCATCCATCTTCAATGTAAAAAATGTTTGAATAGGAAATAACGTTAGATGTAATTAAAAATCTATCTAAAGGAAATCAGATTCGCAGAATCTTGTAAAAAGCCGCCGAACGAAAAAGCCTTCCTCAAGAATCACTATTTAAAAAAAGCCTCCAAGTCCGTCGCGTAGTTTTAAAGATTTAAATATACATAGGGAGGCAGACAACTACAGCGACTGTTTCATACTATGTAGTTTTGTACATGTATGTTTTTTTTTTCAAGTTTTGAAATCTTGCCTAAGATAAGTAAGTACCCTTTTTTTTTAAATTGGGGAAATCTTACCTAAGATACCCACGGCTCCCGGGGAAGTAGCCATGGGTTATGTCGGATTCCTACCGACTAAAACCTCACTGTGTAAGATAAGTAAGTACCCAACCCGAGGCAATGTACTTACTCCAACTCATGTCTGCAATCGCGTGATAACTCAAAAAACGCAATAATGACGCAGTCGTATCGAAGCACATACTTCGAAAAGTTGACTATTGATAAATTTTAATTGGAGGGTGCATTGCAACCACTAATGATGTTATGGGATAATGATTCCATCGAGTGGTATTGATTGCGTGTTGTATGGATTAAGCGCCATTTGCACGACCTATTTGTCGCGTGATGTTTTAAATTTTCGCCCGCTTCGCCCGCAAAGTCAAAGGAACCGCATAATATTGACTGATCAGTTGGCTTAGTTGGCAGTGACCCTGCCTTCCAAGCCAGAGGTCGTGGGTTCGATTCCCACCCAGGGCGAATATCTGTGTGGTGAACATAGATGTTTGCTCTGTGTCTGGGTGTTAATTATCAATATAAGTATTTATTTAACATTATATAATATTATGTATGTTTATCAGCCATTTGATTTCCATAACACAAGCGAAAGCTTAGTATGGGATCAGATCGTGCCGTGTGTGAAATTTGTCAAAAAAAAATTCTCGTCCCCATCCACATAACTTATTTAAAAACTATATTGAAACTAAATTCGTACCAAGTTTATTCCAAATCGGTTTAGTTACCACTCAGGCATGAAGAAGGTACAGACAGACAGATAGCACGCTCGCCCGCCCGCTCGAGTTCCTTAGCTCGCGTAGTTAAAGGAAAACTAAGATAGGTTCCTGTTCCTATCTAATTTTCAGATTTCAAACTATAATTGTACCAAGTTTAATTTAAAAAATAAGAGGCAAACCGACAGATAGAGTCACTTTCACATCTATAATATAATTAATAATAGAGGTAGGGGCTACCTCATTTCATATCGATTCAATGAAGAAAAATGTTTTGATAAAGCCAGATATTATGCCACAGTAAATAAAGTATAGCTTGATATACTAGTATAGGAGGTAGCAACGTTGACAAGAGAGAATTTTAGAATAGTTAGTTCTTTGATATACTGTTTCTCTTCCTATTTCGGTTAGAGTCTGGCTGGCGGCAGTGGTTGCGTTTATTAGTGCGCATCTTATCTGCACAGGAAAATATCCTTAATTTATAGTCATTTTTTAACGCGTAATTTTTAATCTTTTGCCTTTAGATAGATCCATCAGACATATTTTTTTTATTAAAAAAAAAAAAAAATTTACTTCATAGGTAAAATGAAAAGAAATGAAGAACAAAAATTGACTTTGATGTAACCTTAAATGATGTAATTAAGTGCAAATAATCATACCATTGATTTAAAAAAAACAATAAGAATTACATGCATCTTATATTTTGATGACAATCAAGTCTCTAATTTCTACATAACTTCTCCAACATGAATTTCAATGCCTATTTTTCACCCCACGCTCGTCACAAACTTCAAAGCTCATAATCCTTTCTAAAAGAACAAAGTAAAAGAGTTACTATTGTAAAATTCCCCCTTGTAACACTGCACTGGATGTCGAGGGTTGTAATTAAACTCCAATATTCAACTCTCAAAGACTATATTTCTTGAAAATGTCGGTAACAAAACTTAAGCACAACCGAACACTTCGAGCGCTAAGTCTCAACTGTCGTTTTGAATGCCGCGCGCCACCAAGCGGCCATTAGTGTTGCCAGTTGATTAAACAATTAATATTGAATTATAAAAATATGAAATTATAAATAATCTATAGTTGATAAAATAATAATAATAATTAGAAAACCTTACACAATTAATATTGAATTATAAAAATATGAAATTATAAATAATCTATAGTTGATAAAATAATAATAATAATTAGAAAACCTTACACTCGACCATCCTGATGACATGCATGTCCTCATGCATGCACCAGGTGGAACCAAATAAAACCTTACACTTGGCAGAACGAGGCATTCGACTCAAACTCAAACTCAAACATTTATTTATTCAATTAGACTTCTTCTAGAAGCATTTTTGAAACGTTATTACGTACATATTTTTAAAATTTACCACCGGTTCGGAAAGCAGTATCTACGGAGAAGAACCGGCAAGAAACTCCATAGTTGCTCTTTTTAATCATGTCAGTTTTACAATTTAATTTTACAAAATTATGTAACATCATATATAATATAATTACAATATTCTACACTACAATATTACTACAATATTCTAGACTGAATAAATTTTAATTAACGGTTATAGCGTGTATCATAAAAGTGAATATTGTATATTATATTATTATATAATATACAATATTCACTTTTATGATATACAATATTTTAATATATTATTATATAATATACAATATTCACTTTTATGATACACGCTATAACCGTTAATTAAAATTTATTCATCATTAACAAATTAGCAAGAGACACAATACATGTAAATGAGTTAATAATAATTTTACAAAAGTTCGTTTTTATCTTTGTAACCAAATAATCACTTATGACTTCACTCTCCACAGAACCTTATAAACACTTTTAATTACAATTTATTCATCATTAACAAATTGGCAAGAGACACAATACATGTAAATGAGTTAATAATAATTTTACAAAAGTTCGCTTTTATCTTTGTAACCAAACAATCATTTATGACTTCACTATCTACAGAACCTTAAACACTAGGCAAGGTTACAAGGCTACAGTTATCCTTGTAGCCTTGCAACCCTGCAACCATTGTAACCATTGTAACCTTGTAACCATTGTAACCTTGTAACCATTGTAACCTGGTAACCATTGTAACCTTGTAACCTTGTAACCTTGCAACCTTGTAACCTTGCAACCTTGTAACCTTCTATAACTAACTTTATAATCATAAAGTTATCTTTCGGAAACATTTATACGTTACACATATAGAGCAAACTCGAAATGAACATGGATTTAACAACAGCTAGACAGGACATAATCACAATATCCTACTATCCTATTTCTAAACAATAAGACACAGCAAAGCAACTTCCTCATTCATTTAAATCACAACGTACATACATTAAACTAAGATTGCATTTTAAATTTAACTCCAGCCATATTGAAATGGCATGTTCCATCTATACAGCTGAAAGTCTCACAGCAAAACGAAGAAACTTTTCTATCTTACGCGGACATTTGCTACAGAATATCATTACAAATATTGTTGGACATCAAACGGGAGAGTTTTTATAAGGAAGGAAGATAACGCTAAACAAGCTCTCATTAAAAATGAGCATCATCTACTCTCTCTTAAACAATCATTGTGACCAGATTTTACTTTAATTAGTGATCTAACAAATTTTACTAACCCTAACACATCAACCTATATAGTACACTTTCTACTACATTGAAGAATTATGACCCACAACTTACACACAATTATTACCACTATTGGCAACATAAAATATATTATATATTCATTAAAAATAAACCATGTCGTTCGTTTATTCAACATAACATAATATGTGTAATATTTTTATTTGACTTTTTTTTTTTTTTTCTCAAAAATTATCAACATTCGATAACCTCAACTCCAATTTAATTAAAGACCTTGATTCTTCCTGCGCAATAAAATGTGTTTCTTGTAATTTATTAGAATTTGAGGGTCATAAGAAAACAAATAAAAGAAGATCAATTCCTAATTCTAACTGTTAATATAAGAAGCGTTCATCGAAATTTCGATTCGCTGGTTGTATTTATGGAGAGTTTGGGGGTTGACATAGATATAGTCATCCTCACAGAATGTTGGACTAATCAGGATAGCTTAATACCCTCCATAGACAAATACCACTCAATTCATACACTGAAACTTATAATCAAAATGATGGTGTCATTGCTTATATTAAAAAGATTTAGAATTTAAACCATTAATAGACGATGGTAACTGCCTGCTCTTAAAGATATCGAATAACACCACCATTGTGTGCTCATATAGACCTCCATCTTTTTCGAACCCTACCAAATACATTAATTCAATCAGTAATCTCTTATCCTCAATTAATTCTGATAATGTTATGTTCACTGGTGATATAAATCTAGATATTTTGCCATCTAACTTATCTAACCTAATGAGTGCCTAAACATATTGTGTTATCACGGTTTCCGACAAGCTATTGATAAACCTACTAGACTACGAACATGTATCGACCATTTTATGGTCAAATCAAAAAAAAATATTGCCTAACATATATATTTGATGCATTAACTGACCACTCCCCTATCTTACTAGCTTTTAACAAATTTAAATTCAACACACATAAACTAGATAAATATAAAACAATATTCGACAAACAAATTATTTCTAGCGTTATTAGTGAAGCTAACTGGCGAAATTTTTATAATATTACTGACCCTAATACAACTATCTAACGCTAACATTAAGTGGAGCTAACGAAAAAGGTATTAGAAGGATACCTAACCGTAAACGACCATTGAAACCTTGGATCACATCAGGTTTAATCAAAAGCATAAGATTTAGAAACAAACTTCACACTAAAAAAAATCACCTTGCGATGAAGAGATGTTAAATAAATATAGAAGTTATAGAAATTTATGTAACAAGCTAATAAGGACAGCAAAGAAAATTTACTATAAACAAAAACTAGAACAGCAGACTGGCAATATAAAAGAAACTTGGAACATTATTAAAGAAGCTTGTCATATTACGAAAACTACTAACAAATGTACAGATTTACTAAGAATAGACTCATGCCCTACTAAATCTCTAAATGCTGTAAATAAGTACTTTGTCTCAATCGGATCAGCCTTAGCCAATGAAACTCTAAATAAGTTAAACCAATCAGAACTCGAACTAGCAACCCTAGCCAGTGACAGGAATTGTCCGGCTAACTCATTGCATTTACACCTACTGATAAATATGAGATAAATGCTATCATCACTGGTCTCAAAAATACCAACTCTTCTGGGCATGACAATACCCACTCCCATAATCCAGATTTGCAAAGATATCCTATCAGAACCAATAGCCCATTTGTGTGATTTAAGTCTCACTAGCGGTATATTTCCTGATCTATTCAAAAGCTATAGTCTGTCCAATATACAAAACTGGCGATAAAACGTCTCCTTCAAACTATAGACCTATATAACTGCTTAGTACTCCATCCAAGATTTTAGAAAAATGTGTCAATAAAAGACTCATGAACTACCTGGAATCATTTAGATTACTTAATCCTAATCAATTTGGTTTCAAAAGTGCCCTATCCACCGAGGGCGCTAACTTGCGTTTAACATCTCTGGTCACATCGTATCTTGACTCTAACATGAAATGCATGGGGGTCTTTCTTGATTTACAAAAAGCCTTTGACACTGTTTCCATACGTATCCTGTTAAGTAGGCTGGAAGATGTATTAGATGGCGTTAGATGTATTGCCAAAGACTGGTTCCAAAGCTATCTTAGCGATAGAACCCAACGAGTAGGAGTTGACGGCAATCTTAGTTCAGAGTATAAGTGTACATACGGAGTACCGCAGGGCAGTACCTTAGGACCTACTCTGTTCTTGATTTATGTCAACGGCTTATGTAACCTTGATATTGGATGTGGACAAGCTACTATGTTTGCTGATGATACTGTGGTTCTATTTAGCGCAAAGACTTGGGTGAAAGCCATTGATAAAGCTGAAAAGGGACTAAAGGGCGTATAATTAGCAAATGGTTTGAAACAGTCTATTGACCTTAAATACCGAAAACAAATACATTTGCTTCATTAAAACTTCATCTATGCAGCCAAAAGAGAACAAATATTAAATTACACATCTTTCCCTGTAACCGCAACAACATAACAAGTTTATGCTCTTGCCCAACTCTGAACAGGACACCCAACATAAAATACCTGGGTATCTGGATTGATGAAAACCTCAACTGGAAAGAACAAATTACTAGTACGGTGAGCAGACTTAAACGACTGAAAGTAATTTTCAAAACCTTGAGAGATATTGCCAACCAGGACTTAATTATTAAGACCTATAAAACTTTGGGCGACTGTCTTATCTCATACTGTATTGTCAATTGGGGGGGGAGCTGCTAAAATTTACATGTTACAAGTCTACAAAGGTCAACCCAGATACCTATTCAGTAGGCTTTACACAGGTCCCTAGTCGGTGGGCCCACCGACGTCACCCAGATACCTACTTACAACAGGCCTTACACAGGTCCCTAGTTGGCGCGTCCGCCAACGTCACCCAGATGCCTATTTACAACAAATTGCAGCTGTGGCTCTCACGGGTCACCCTCTGTAGCGGCACGCGGCTCACGCTGCGCTGCCGACGTTGCTCCACGTCTCGTTGTTGTTGCAGCTCGCGCTCCAGTTGGCGAAGCCGCTTCTGTTCTTTCTTCAATGCCTCTTCACGATCCTGCAGCCGGCGGCAGTAGCTGCGGCTGCGTCCACTGGAGTCGCGATCACGCCCCCGAGTGAGGCTGCGACTGGAGTCACGTTCACGGCCGCGAGTGAGGCTGCGCCTGGAACGCGATCGGCTCCGTCGGGGAGTTCCTGCGTTCCGTCCAACATCGTTTGATTCCATCTGGAACTCGTAGCCGGAAAATTGTGTGCATTAGTATAAGATCGGGTAACTTTTTTATTGAAAAGACAAAATCAGTAATATCTTGAAAACTAGGCGTGCTACGCAGAAAATAACGAAATTTTGGCCCCCCCTTATAAACCCCCAGACGCAAC
>CAJQZM010031075.1:0-15951 GCA_907164665.1 Colias nastes | reverse complement strand
GTGGCGCGGTCGGGTTTGTGAAGCAAACATGTCGTGGGAATCAGGCTATACGCACACATGCCGTGGGAACGCTCAGTTCAAATCGCGACGGATGGCGACAAGCGCTTGTCGTCTGCCAATGCTTGTGAAGCAAACATGCCGTGGGAATCAGGCTTTAGCGAAAGAAGTGGTGTCTATTCTGATTTTCGAAGTTGTTGATTTGCGTAGACCGCACCTTCAATTATCAGTTATTATCACACGATTTATTACAATATTGTTAGCTAAATTTATTGTGTTTATTTTTTAAGAAATTGATAGACCTTGCAATATCACTATCGTTAAGAAATTATTTCTTACCTTTTTCCAATCTAAAAATCACCTCTACGAAATCACCAAATAAATTGAGAACAATAACAATTAGTGCATTAACGGAGCCCTCCCATTGGTGGTTACGAGTACGTCAGCTAATATACCGCGCTCTGATTGGCCGAGCCGACCGCGAGCCTAATTATTGGCTGGCGTGAAACAATGACGGGTAAAAACCAACATGGCAGCCGAATTAATTGTTTTGTGGGCCAGTCGATATCGCATTGTGAGAATCTATACTCGTTTTAATTGATTTTTCTTAAATATGTAGTGTGTAATTTTTCAAATGTTTCATGTGATTTTGGTGAAAAGTTCGAACATTATGTGTATATTACGTGTCGATTTCATATTGGGATGTGATTGGACTTGTAAATAGGAGTGAATAAATGAATGTAGAGCCATATTTCGCTTAATTTAATAAAAATGGCCAATAGGATGATTTAGGTAAGTATTTGACGGATCTTGAGTGTGGAATGACTTTAGGTATAATACGGATATATTCTTTCGTACCTATGTACCTACCTACGTACCTACTAACAATAGGTATTACCTATTCCCAATTTCAGCTTCTTGCAGGAGAGTTATTCTTATGTAGTTAGATATCTATATCTAGGTATGTTTTGTCCCCGAATAAATTATTCTTTTTGTTTATGATTGATATCTGTATCAATCATAAATATAATGATTCAAGACAAATAAAACTAGCGTAAAATTAAGTGCACACGCAGGATGTAGGTATTGTGGATTTTTTTTTAACCTTACTATCTTCGTTTTATGAATAAATTTGTTATTTGTGTTGTAAGTAATGTAAATGTCTACGAATGTTCATTACGAAGAGAAGTAACATTTTAATAGGTAAGCATTCTCAATAATTGAAATCACAAACTCTAGCTCTACCTACCCAAATGGTTAGGTACACAAAAAATAAACACTAAGTAATAAATATTCACACGTCAGCAGCTCCCGTGTGCCCTGATACGGATAACCAATCAATCGACACGATGGCACTCAAACTCAAGACTCACTCAAACTCAAGACTCATACATTTGACTTCGTACTCAATTCAGCTGTAAGACTCTTAATTCTTACCCCTATGCTAAACTGTTATATCAAATGGTGGAGGCACTTAATGTAACGGGAGTGAAAAGGCTTGAAGATCTGCGAATAGTTGTAGCACAGATAAAATAATATTAGGGGAGATGGGCCCAAAGGGGGCACCTTACCGGAAAATTAAAAAAAATGAAGTTTGAAAAGAAGTTAATCCATTTATTTTTTTGCCAAAAGTTCCATTAATAAATACTTTTGAATGCTAAGTGGTTAAATTTGTCAAAAGTTAAAGTATATAATAATTATTTTCAGATTACTAAAAGCCTACGATTGCCTGCTTTGCCCGAAGGGGAGGCCTAAAGCGGGCTTTCGTTTAGGGCAAAACGGGCAGTAGTTGGGTAAAGCGGGCAGGCCTGGATTTAAACAGTAGATTTCAAAATATACAGCCACAAATAATATATACAATAATAAATAGAGTAAAAGACACAAAAATATTTTATAAGTTATGTATTTCAAACAGTCATACAATTATTTTTAAATGTAAATATGAAACAAAGGAACTTCTTAGGAGCTTTAAACTTTTAGGTACAATATTTCCAGATATATCTGAAATAATATTTAAAAAAAAAACGCCCTGTTTACAGTTTATCATTATTTAGTCTCTAATAAGCGATACAATTATTGTATATATTTATTTATTTATTATAAATCCTAAAATAATGTAATAGGTAGGTATACAAGTTCCAAAAATTCTTGTTTAGACAGCCCGTAAAATAAAGAGTCCATGTGGAATACGTATTCCAAAAGCTCCATTTCTTGTTCCGTAGAAAAGACAGTAGTAAACCTACCAAGCTTTACATTACGAGAACCCGATTTAAGATGTCTGCAATGTCATTCTTGGAATCCCATATTTAGTTGTTACTTTTTTGACAGGTTTTCCTAACTCTTGCACTTCTCGTTTTGCTTGCTGCATAGTTGAGCGTTGCCATGAGGCTTGTGAAGACAAAAGAATGTAACATTTTAGCGGACGGGGCAAAGCGGGCGCGTGCCCGCTTTACCCTGCCCGCTTTGCCTTTTTCGACATTTGAAAGGTTCAGACGAAATTCTACCTCAAAATTTTTAGACACGTGGATTTTTATGGAACCAAAATATGGCCAGATAGCCACTTAATAACTAACAAATTTTGGTTAAAGGATTGTAAACACCAAAATAAAAAGAACACATATTACATACCTTGCAATATTTTTCAAAAATCGTCGAAAAACATTTATTTGTTGCAGCTTGTAAATGCGTACTCGCAAGCGAATCCAACGACTGCCGCGAGGTGGGAGGGGTGCGGGGATCGTGCTCACGAGTCGCGCGCGCGCCATTATTTAAAATTCCGATACTATACTGAGTGCCCGCTTTAGGCTCTGTGCCCACTTTAGGCCCCTTTCCCCTACATTAGTGGTTGTGAATATATTATTGAGGTATATATTAGGTAAATAATCATCATATTAACACAATAGGGAAACTAAAGAACTCTACATTATTATATTCAGTTAAAGAAAGAAGCATACACGTACTTAACGTTTAAAATAGTTAAATTAAAATTTGATGTCTCTAGCTTCTATAATTTATATTTTATATTAGGTAGGTATTAATAAAAAAAACGTCGTCATCGAATTAAGAAACAAACACCCAGCAGTTACCTATTATCTAACAATATTTTGATCAGTCAAATATTTTTATCTCTCACATTTGGCTATTAGATTTCATACGTTATTGACAAAAAATATTGTGGGTAAAATTCAATCAGAAGAGAATATTTACCTTAACTATTTCCATTACCTCTACGATTGAAATAATAATAAATTATGAAATGTTAATTTAAATTGTACTCCAGCTTTATATGAACACAAAAAATGGTCATCTTCCAATAGGTTCCTATTGCAATTTTAAATGCTTTCTGTAGAGACCTAGACAGCGTTACAAATTTAAATAGGTGCCTACTATAGGACCTTTTTATCCTTTCTAAAACCTTATTCCTTTCGAAAACTAGGAAACCATTATACAATGAAACCAGCTCAATTCATGTTTAGGTAAGTAGGTAGGTAGATACTCCATTTACACCATACTAGGTAATCAACCTAGAGTCCATTTATAAATTTACTCTACGTACCTACGAAATAATTCGACTTAGAAGTTATCCATGTGCATATGGCCACGAGCTTAGATATTAATTGAGATACCTATATTATAAATTATAATATTTATAAATTCTGTGGCAAACCTAGAAATTTATGTTAAAACTAACTAACAAAGAATTACTATTCCCAAAACTCTACAAATAATATTCTGTACCTAATAAACGCAAAGTAATAAATTTATAATACCTTTAAGATAACAGATTTAGGTATTAGAAGATCACAGAGTAGGTGAACAATTATTTAGAATTATTTATTTAATAAAATGAAGTTAACTCTTTGAATTTTAAAAGTACAATGTAAAATATTGTATAAAACAATATTTTGGGTAGGTATATAGACGTATAGTATCAGTAATGAAATTATCTACATGATGAACAAGTAAATAATTACATGAAAAGACTTTCAATTACTTACTAATTAATAATCTGCTCTTTTTAGAAGTTGTTACCAACGTTGAACATGTCTGTTCTATGAATAAAGAGCAAGACAATAACTTGACGAGGACCTTAAGACAAGTGCAAGTGTGAAAGCTTAGCTAAGCAACAGGTCTGTCATCTAACTTAAAGCTATCTCTGAACTTACAGTAAACACCTGTGACTTGGGAGAATAGTACCTAAATAATACCTATTGAAGTAGTAGGAATCCACTTGAAATGTGATAGAAAATAAAAATGAATTTATTTTCAATTATATAAATAATGATACTTATTTTGTAGTTGCATTCGTGTTAATTTTGTACATTTTTGTATTTTGGTCTCAATATTAACAAATAAAAATAAATATAGACGTATGTGTCTATATGTAAGCACCTGCCTAATCTACCTAGGTAGATATACTTAAAAAAATATCTTGTTTTGTTCGCTGTCATGAATAAATGTTAACTGCAAGATTTAACTGACTTTAAATTGTTTTTTATAAAACATTTTACATGCAATAAACGCACAATTTTATGTGAAAATCAAAATTCACCCCACGCCATTCGCTTGAACAAATTAAAAATTTAAAAACTTGCATCGTTACCATGCTACAGTCGGCATAGTTATAAATAATTGCGCACGGGAAATAAATGTAAAAGTTTAGTACACAATTTAGCGTCACACTCCGCCGCTTTACATAGCCATAAACAAACATAATATTAATTAATACGTATAATTTTTAATGAGTAAAAAATGATGGCGGGTGGTGGGCGTAAGCCCCGCCTATTCTCCACTGAGGTTTTTAATCAGGGTGCCTGTCATTAGTATGCGGTATAATGGAGCTGCATACATGCGCGCCGCGCGGCGCCGCTCGGAGGGCCCTCGCTAACACATTATACACTTAAGTTTCCACTATTCTCAGCACATTAATACGAGCGAGACTTCTAAGACTTTGTACTTTTGTAATTGCATTGTAATTTGAAAGCTTTCGCTTAATTGTTCTGTAATGTAATAATGAGGATGTAATATGCAACTGGATTTAAAGTTGCGGTTCAGTTGGAACGTAAGAATTAAATGTAATGCATTTGTATTAAATATTTTACCTGCCTATCTGAAATTTAATTCAACCTTGAGCCTACACCTATTACACTTTTATTACTATATACCAACCTACTACATTATTAGTCTGTGAAGCGATATCTTCTGTAAATTTCAATAAATTCAAAAACCAATTCAAATGAAAAAAGGAATAAAAAGAAATAGTTTTCGCAACATTTATATTTTAATATTGCATCCAACGAACTGTCAACAATAAACTTTTTAAGCTCAAGGGCTCTGTTTGTGAGGAGAAAGTATAAATCGATACCCCGATTATATCTAAGGCTTTTCTAGAAGGTAATACCAGTTAATAATCATCATCATCACTTTCATAGCAATATGAATAAATATATTATATAAAAAACAACATTTAGACTTGTATCTATTAATTTATCACCAGAAATATTTAACAAAGCTTTACTTTTGCAAACTCAATATTCATTATAAAACATTAACGTAAGTTTTCATAGCTTTTAAAAATATTAAATGAATTATTTTAACAATCCTCTAAATATGTCAAATATACATTAAAACAATCTTAACTTAGATAAATGCAGTAACAATAAATGTCTGCGAATATTAAAATTAATTCAGACGTTTCACTTTAAGGACATATCTCTTTGTGTTCGACGAATAAGAGTTATCATTGTTGTGATAGTTAAACAAACATTTTAAATACTAAATGTGCATAAAACCAGCGAAAGAATGAAATAGGCAGGCGTGCTTCGTCTAAAATCAAGTGCACCTTCACAAAAGCATTGTTAACATTTAAAAGCAGACGAGTTACTTAACAGTTGGTTAAAATGTTAGTTTAACAACACTCAGCCTGTGGTTCTCCGTATTTGAGAGTTGGCGGAATGTAAACTAAAAATATGTATTCATTTCTCTGTTGTCATTTTTCGTTCAAAGGTATACCGATTGAGTTATGATTGTACTTAGTTTTGAAAACGTCTCTGCTTTTTAATGATAGCTTTACTGATAGTTTTACTCGTTCAAACTCAAAACATATACTAAAAATGAAATTTATTGATGTTATGCGTTTTCGATTGATAAGGAGAGCTGTTCTGAATAAATTAGATGCAAGGTAATAGTGCGAATTTGAGCAAAACAATTAGGAATAGTATTTTATAAATCTGTCTGCTGTGTTTACGTAATATTATTTGAACAACAAATTATTATTTCATTAATTAAATGGGCTTGAGCGATCAAGTCAACCAATTTCGGAATCTCTTAGGCTTGCTGCAAAACAGGTAGGTAAGGCTCTAGGTAGCGCTACCTACCACCAGCCAATAGGACACTGCTACTTAAAATTCAACTTACCTCTAAAATTGTAAACTAACTAAATCCTAATATCATAAAATTTTTCATTTAACTTAAAAAACACACATTCCTGTATTTTTTGAGAGTTTAAATAAAATAGCTCATTAACCCAAATTCCTTGTTTTATTTATTTATTTAGGTCTTTCAAGCTTTGTTACATTAATGCTTATTATTAAGGTACACAAATATTAAAAATATTAAGGAATGAAAATAACTTGCTAAGTAAGTTATGTTGTAGGTAAGTGGAAGTTTTAGCATCTTTTTGAAAGAACGAATAACTAATATAAAATAGCAAAAGCACCTAAAAAATCAGGCTGCTCTAGCAGATAGAGTTTATACAAAACTTAATGCAGACATTATTGTCATGTAGATACAAATAGAAACAATCAAGTACTTCTAAGATTCAAAAACTACTTGTATTGTGTTTAAGACAGTTTCAAGACACGTGTCTTAAATAACAGCCAAGCTATTATCTAACATTGAACACACTTTATTATTTAATATAGCCTGAAGTTGGATAACTCACCATAGCAAGAAACCTTTTTATAATGATATCCTTATATTTATGTCGTGTCATAAAAAATGGGTTTATTTTCTTAAAAGTAATAATTTTTACTATCTACTAATCCCTTCTTAGTTTTTGTACTGCCTGCAAGCATAGAGTGAATAGGTATACATTCTGCCACTTGGAAGAAGTGGTTCTTCGTTTACTAGTAGCCGAGATTGTGGTCAAGCGTGCAACCCCTTTTGTTCATAAAAAAACTATGTAAAAAAGTGCAAAGGTTTCGTGTTTGTATCTTTACATCTGTCGGGTTTTATATTGCTATAAGCGACTCTGCACTTGTAAAACTAAAATTGGCTGAATATAATCAGGATGATAACTGACAAAAATAATAATGAATACCTATACCTACCTACGTCATACTACAATTTATAAGATGAGATAAAGGGCTAGTACTATATCCTATACCTATTTTTTAAAGATGTAAAACGAGGAAACTCATATGATTATCTCTATATATAGGTAGGTACCTTAGTAATAAAAAGATGTTTCAAATCTGACCAAATAGTCAATAACAATAATAGTTAGGCAGAATCATTAGGGTAGGTATACCTAATGTAGGTATATAAAAATGAAACCCCTTTTCCTTGGTCACGGCATCACGCGTGAACGGGTGGGCCGATTTTGATAATTCTTTTTTTATTATATTCCTTGAAGTACGACGATGGTTCTTATGTAGAGAAAACGGAAATATTTACCACGGGCGAAGCCGGGGCGGACCGCTAGTAGGTATATAATTTTATTTCCCTTAATATTCACATACTAAAATTGTGTAGTTATTAGTAACATTATTATATATTGGAAAATATTGATAGTTTAATATGAAAGTTTGATTTAGTTGCGCGGTGCAGAGGGACCCCAAATTGCGCTGTGATGCAACTTTATCGAATTTAGCCTAACTTCATTTAACTTCATTCAGTATTTGAAAAATCTAGAAGCTTGAGTTTACTATTTTCCTTTTTAACAGTTTGCATTATAAAAGAGAATTGTAAGGTTTTAATTTAAGATTTTAGCTGTCTCGCAAAAAAATTCTGAATATGTCTCCTAAGCATATACAGGTGCAGCCTTAAGAATATTATCTATCCATTAACTTGATTTATCATCATAGCCATAAACAAAATATTTTATGAAATACATATACCTATTTAAACCTTAAAAATATCAAAGTAATGAAATTAATCATTAAATTAGTCATTGTGAATATGAAAAATGTAATATTAAATATGTTATCAACTAACTTGAGGCGATTTTTGATCCTAAAATTCAACTAAATTACCTTTTAACTTGTATCTAATAAAGAAAGATTCGGTATAGGTAGTAATGACAAAGAATGTAAACTTTTAGAAAGAAGATTTGTAGTTAAGTAGGTAATAATAATTCATAAGGAAAGCTTTTATAGGTTTGTTTATGTCTTTTTTTCATTAACACATCAAGCTTCCAATAAATCATTAATCTATGAACTAAATTGAAAATACCTAACCTTAAAAAAATCTACAGCCAAACAAAACATATCAATGTCCACTACATTCCTAATCCTTCACCTTCGAAAAAATTAAAAAAAAAATTTTTTTTGAAAGGCAACAAAAAACGTAACACAGAATGTCCATAACTCGGTTTGTACGGTGTAATTATGCACCCCTGCACCCTTGCACCCCCGTGGGCTCCCTGACACCCCGCGCCCCTCGCCCCTCACCCCCGCACCCCCGGCGGGGGTTGGGCGGCGTCACTTGATAAAAATGTGTGCGTAACCCCCTGCGTGTAGACGTCATTGAAATTATAACTCTTTGATTCGTAACTTATTTGTGAGCTTTTCTTGACTAATGTGATTTGCTCGGATTGAAGGAATTTTTGTAATATTCATGTTGTTTTCGTTATACTGTATCTTAAGGGGCCGTATCGATTTTAAGAGTGATTTTGACTTGTTTCTTTAATTCTTTAGGAGCTCGTTTAAAAAAACTAACTACTATGTTATATGAAGGTAATGGTATAATTTAAAATTCTCTAGAATATTCGATTATATAGATCTGCCGTAACAACGTTTGCGCTCCCGTATATAATCGAAAATTCTAGAGAACTTTAAATTATTCCATTTCTTTCATAAAACATATAATATGTATTTTTTTTATTGCAAATTTTTAAGCATTAACCTATCATTTAGTGTGTATTTTTTATTTTTTTTAACTCTGTTGTAAGAACTAGAAATTCGACGCCATATACGCATAAAATTTCATCAAAGTAAGGCTATTTTAACTTAGATGTTCTTTGAATTTTTCAATAAAAGTACATAAATTGCCTCGAACATATTTTAGGATGTCTCAGTGTCTTTACTGTAGTATATTTTATAAGAAAACTTCTTCTATTAAATTCCGTGTAAAATACAAAGACACGAACGTCCCGCATGGAAAAAATTGAAACACGCCTTAGGTTATTGGCTATTAAACAAACTGGACAATGAATATCAATAAATTGTCTCGAACGTATTTTAGATATTGAATGAATCTTTAATTTAAGATATCATCACACATTGTTACTAATTTAGTTTTGTTAAACGAGCTTCTAAAGAATTACAGAAACAAGTAAAAATCACTCTAAAATCGATAAGGACTCTTAAGTTAGAGAGAACTTAAACAGTTGTAAACAAACGAATATGCAAGTCATTGTTACAGCTGATGTAGAAATCATAAAAAATCAACCCAAAGCTGTTCAGATTGGGACACGTTAGATCTTAAACTGGTGATATCCATGTTATAAACTTCTATGTTTCCGTCGTATCTTTTTCTTTATTTGCACAACCTAAAAATAATACTTTATCAATTTACTTAGGTATAGGTTTGTTTTAAAAATCACGAAAGCAATTGACCATCGCTTCGCCTGAAAGAAAGCGAAAAGTGTGGTACACGATGGAGTATGCGAACCTTATAAACATGAATTCAAATTCGTATTAAAAATATCTAACTACTTCGGAGTTGCTTTTTAGAAAAAAAAAACAGTATCCGGAAGTTTGTTCCACCCCACAAGGAAAGAAGAAGCCGATAGCTCTATGCTTTTCAAACTTATGAAAAAATATATACCTAAGGTAGGTATCTTATAGCTATGAATTAGTAAAGAACTTAAGTTATTTCATTTAAAACATTATTTAAGTCTTTCAACTATTAGATATTATAGTCTATGAAAACGACATCATTTATTATGTATTCACACCTACTTTCTACATTTTTTCTGTAACATATGAAATACTTAACAATAATATTTATATTATAAGATTAGCTTTCCAATCGCAGCTCCGTTGTCGCTGTCTAAAACATAAAAAATGTAGATATAGGTACCAAAACCTTCCTCGAAAACAACGCATTGGTGAAAACAGAATGAAAATCGGTGCTGTATCTTTTTGACTTCATTGTGACAGACAGACAGAATAATATAAATTTGTAAAGATAATTAAACTAGAAAATATTTCGATTGTGGACAACAATACAAAAAACTGGTCAATTGATGTCACTAAATATAAAATAATCCACTAATAACCGTAGGCAGGCTTTGATCAAATAGTTTTCAGAAATTTTAAGAATACACATTATTAGGAACACAATATTTCTTTATTAATAAAATGTGTGATTCTATTGTACCTATCTGAGTACAGTGAGTGGTTTTGTTACCAGTTTGATATTTGATAAGTACTTATATCAGACTAGCAGTCCGCCCCGGCTTCGCCCGTGGTACATATTTACGTTTTCTCTACATAAGAACCATCCTCATACTTCAAGGAATATAATAAAAAAAGAATTAACGAAATCGGTTCAGCCGTTCTCAAGTTATGCGCTTACCAACACATTTTGGGATTCATTTTTATATTATAGACTAGCGGTCCGCCCCGGCTTCGCCCGTGGTACATGTTTACGTTTTCTCTACTTAAGAACCATCCTGGTACTTCAAGGAATATAATAAAAAAAGAATTAACGAAATCGGTTCAGCCGTTCTCAATTTATGCGCTTACCAACACATTTTGGGATTCATTTTTATATTATAGATTATCTGAATTTGCTTTACCAATAACTTGTTACTTGTTACTTTACCTATACAGAGAACAATAATTGTAAAATTTGTTACGTGATCCTTCGGGATTATGCATAAACTAATAATGTCTTACAACAAAAAAATTACAGGGTTTAACTTGAAGAGCGGGTTCTCTTTAATCTGGTTTTGTCGTATTTCACATAGACAACTATTAAAGTGACAGATCCCTGGTTTAAAGTTAGACTGTGTTTAAATTGCTTTGTGGTAATACCATTATAATTGATATTAACAAATAAATCAATCAATCAATCGTCTTACATACTATTATTAACATACCTACGGTTACATTACATCTGCAACGTTTCGGAAAGGAACATATTTTGACACAAAACAAACAAAACCAATTTTCGGGCTTTTATTTTACACATAGGCTTTGGAGCATACAACAATAAGTTTATTGATAATTTGGGATTTGGTTTAACTTACAATGAAAGTAAAAGTATATACCTGAGAGTGGGAGTCGAGCATGCTTCGGCACGAATTGGGCCACGCTCGCACCGGGGAAGGTACCACACCCTCACAGAATATCGGCGCCATAGTGACAGTTTACTGTCGCGTTCCGTACGGTGAGTGAGGGGTCCGGAGGCCCACATCCCTTCCCATTCCCTACCCATCCTCTCCTTCCCTATCCTCATTCCCTCCCATCCTCGCCCCTTCTACCTAACTCCTTCCAAATCCCTTTGAGGACAGCAACACATCCACTTCCCAGTGGAGTGGATGCTTATGGGCGGCGTGTATCGCTTAACACCAGGCGACGCGTCTGCTCGTTTGCTATACTATAGCATAAAAAAAAAAAAAAAAAAATACCTACTTAGATAACTGACAGGTGTAATCAAATACGCCTGTCTACTTCGCGTGTTGGAAAAAAGGTAGAGTCAATTGTATTGTATAGGTACCACGAAACACGTTTTTCATCAAAATATTTTCTATTGACTTTATATAGGTAGGTATGTCAATTACAATATGTATTTAGTTTAATTAGAATGTTTTATCTTATTTATGACGTTTGTATGTATCAAATTATAATTAGTCTCTCTTATTAATAAATAGCATTAGAAGGAAAAAGTTACACAATATTTTGAGATTTCACGTCATAAGTTAATAAATAAATATTAAAATATTTATGAAACATCAAACGCCTTTTAAAGCACAGATTCAAGTGAATTTTAAACAATATTAGTTCGAACATTTTACAACCTTTGTGAATAATTAAATTAAATTTTAATCGTACTTTTATATGTATTTTCAACAGACTTCAAATGAGTTTTAACACACAAAATAACAGAATGGCAGAGCTTTTAATTGGATGAATCGATTTTGATTTATTTTTTTATATGAAAGTCAGTGCCCTCCTTTGTCTGTTTGTCTGTCTGTCCAGATCCTTTATCGCAGGAACTCGTGGAGGTGTCAAGCTGAAATTTATATTGAATACTCAAGTCTACCTCTATGGCCCCTTGAAGCTGTGAAAAATACTTATAAGCCAACGCAATCAAAAGATACAGGAGTTTATGCTGCAAATTTTCGTAAATTTCGACATTCGCAAGGGAATAAAAACCCTATCGGGTACTTCTTGTGAACACAGTCTAGAAATTTGATAAAAAATCAACGTAATCTAATAGCACAGATAAGGGAAAAATAGCTAAAATCATAAATTTTAAGTTACAATAATAGGTTTGTTCGGAGCCCTCGGTGCGCGAGTCCGACTCGCACTTGGTCTGTTTTATTTATTAAAACATAAAATAGTACTATCCTATCATGCTCTTAGTTTAATAGTATTCAAATACTTTATACATGAGATATAGTACTTATCTATTTACCTATAACAAATGAAAGGACATGTAAGCCTATGCGGAATAAAGTATATTTTTATCTTTTTATTGAAAATATCTCGCTTATTGATATCATTGCCATCTCAGTAAATAGATAGATCATTCTCTATTACTATAAAAACTTGACCATTAAGGCTTTTCATCGATAAGGTACCTATAGTAATTAATGTAGTTCAAAATACCTACCTATATATGAAAAAAATATCCAATTGTATTGATATGTAGGTAATGACAATTTGCAATATCATAGGTATTGTATTGTTTTGTGTTGAAGTGATAGAATATTAAAAAATTATCTAATTTAATTGTTAGGTAATTCATTAAACATACAACATAAGTCCATCATCAACTACCTCACCATGAGAGTTAATAAATAATATGAATAATAAAAAAATTATCGTAATGACTGATTTTAAATCAATCAATTAACTATAATATTTTATACTTTTTTATTGTTATCAAGAAGAATCATGATCAAGAGATGGAATTGCATTTTACAGTTTTTAAAACAGGTAAAGTACACAATTCACGAACAAACAATCTATCTACTTTAACTAAATTAAGCTAGTTTCGAAAAACTATCGGGCAAGTGAATTGCGTGCTTTATTTCAAAAACTATAACTATAATCAGATTAAATCATAATACCTACCAAAACTCTTCTTCATTCTACATTCTTCTTCCTAGGAAAAGATAGTGGATAGGAAGATTTAAATTAAGATTAGACACCATAAAATCCTACTAATATTATAAATGCGAAAGTTTGTGAGGATGTGTGTGTGTGCGTGTGTGTTTGTTACTGTTTCACGCAAATTCTACTGAACCGATTACAATGAAATTTAGCATACATATAGAGGGTAACTTGGATTAACACATAGAATAGGGTTTATCCCGGAAATCCAACGGGAACGGGAACTATGCGGGTTTTCCTTTGAAAACGCGGGCGAAGCCGCGGGCGGAAATCTACTATATTATAAATGCTCTCCTTATCCTCTCAATTTCCTTTAAAATATATTTTACTTGATATCGACTTGAACATACCGTAGATTTTGAAATAGGTACTTACATAATTAAAAAAATAATAATCAGAATTCAGATGTCGCCGTCCTAGAAGTCCTACAAGAAAATAGATCATTAGGTATAGAGTCTCGTACTTAGTCGAAAATATTTATTTGACTTTGGTCTATGCTGATTTGTTATACATAGGTTGATAAAATTTTTTGATACAACCTTTTAAATGAAATTGGTCCAGCTTTCTTTAACGCTTGAATGTGAGGAAAAATTCTATACCATGATCGATAAAAAAAAAAAATATATAAATTTATAAAGAATAGAAAAAATTTCTTCTATTCTTTATAAATTTATATTTATAAAGCATTTAAATGCCATAAAACCAAAAATATAAATTCAAAAAAAAATAAATAAAAAAAAATAAAATATATTTTTATTTCACCTTTTGATTGTACAATATTGAATATGAGGCTCTGGCTCTCTTGCTAGGCATAGCCTGTTGATCCATTGAAATGTTACATTTTTTAGCCCTAACCTTGCATTTTTTAGAGGACGCAATTTTGTTTTTTTGATGTGTAGGGGGGGTCAGTGTGAAGCTAAAACCAAGTTTGTGGGGTCGCCACCCTTGTCCCACGGCCGCCATCTTGAAAATAGCGGTTGAAATGGTTTTTACGATATATCTCTTAAACTATTTAACTGATAAAAAAATATAGTTAACATTATTTGTTGCAAATTAAATTCTCTACAACCTTGGTGTAGTAACTTTTAGTCGTAGAACTATAAATAAAAAAGTTATAAGCGAAAATGTTCAGAAATTAGAGCCATTTATATTTTTCAATAAAACTTTTTTTTATCATTTTACGAAGAAATGATATCAGACCATTTTTGTAGATTGTTTTTCGAGGAACAACTTTTATGTACAACATTTTTTCATAACGTCAATAACTAAGGTTTTACAGCGCTCTGAAGTGAGTACTATTTTTCAGTACTCTTAACTATACATATATTGGCTATTGGCTCTTTTCTCATACTCCAGAACAATAGAAGCACACTGCAGAACATTTCAGACCTGCTTTTCGACGTAAAAAAAAGTCGCGCTTCCAGACTCTACCTCCTGGGTGGTGGGGAAAAGATTCAATAATTAATTATTAGTGATATTGCAAAATTAATTATTAAAAATATTATAATAACAAAAAAAAACCATTACTGATGACAAATTATTATTAGTACACACATAATATAAGTATACTGTATAGTTCAGAGTACTGAAAATTAGTACTCACTTCGGCGCGCTGTAAAACCTTAGCTATTTAATTAATGAAAAAATGTTGTATATAAAAGTTGTTCCTCGAAAAACAATCTACAAAAATGGTCAAATATCATTTCTACGTAAAATTATAAAAAAAAGTTTTATTGAGAAATATAAATATCTCTAATTTCTGAACATTTTCGCTTATAACTTTTTTATTTATAGTTCTACGACAAAAAGTTGCAGAATCAAAGTTGTAGAGTATTTAATTTGCAAAAAATAATGTAAACAAATTTTTTTTATCAAATAAATAGTTTAAGAGATATATCGTAAAAACCATATCAACCGCTATTTTCAAGATGGCGGCCGTGGGACAAGGGTGGCGACCCCACAAACTTGGTGATAGCTTCACACTGACCACCCCTACACATCAAAAAAATAAAATTGCGTCCTCTAAAAAATGCAACCCCAAATGTAACTTTTCAATGGACCATGTGTTATGTTATAGATCGATGTCTTTTCATTGTATAAAATAGAGTGAAATTTATAAAATTTAATTGTACTTCTCTGAGTCTTCCCTTTGTACCTATTAGTCTACAAACATAATGATACAACAATTAATTAAAAAAAGAACGTGTGTGCAGAGTACAGTGTCAGAAGTGAAACTTTTTTGGAAAGATTCAAGGATACTAAAATCATCGCCTTACTCCATGATGTGACGGTATTGCCATGACGCGACTTTGAAATTTTACTCCCAACACGCCTAAGGCCCTGCGCAGACGACAGACTATCCGTGACGCACTTTTTAGTCTGT
>CAJQZM010031071.1:22595-37699 GCA_907164665.1 Colias nastes | reverse complement strand
AGTAGCTTCCATATTCTAATAAGATAATATTATCGTAATCGTCCTACTCTTTGGAAACGTATGATCTATACAATATAAAAACATTCATACAACATTACTATGTTTTGAATGCTTATTTATATATTTTATTCTTTTATCCTCATGTTATATTTACAAAGATATTCAAACACACCTAAAACCACTCTGAATCTTTTGTAACATCTATGAATTTATCAATGTGTTTCTAAAAAATGTCGTACAATTCGCGCGGTAGACAAAATGATCATAGATTGAGTAATACATGAGCAGTTATTAATATATATTATACGTGGAAATATGGTTAACTTAGTTGACATTTCATTACTGATATTTGTCGTATCCGCATCGGAACAGCAGCAATATACGTGCTGTCGTTGCAGACAGATTAGTCGCCATTGATATCTCGTCTACGCGCCACTCCGTACCACGGTATGTTTCGTATCGTTTTGCGGAATCGTTAAAATCAATTATAAACATGAATTTAATGATCCTTTTATATCAATACAAAAGCGTGGGAACAATAGAAGGCTATACAGCTACATTCTATTTTTGGTTTACCAAATTATTATGTTTAATTTTGTTTTGGAAACTCAAGTCTCTATTAAATTCATTTACAATAAACAGGTTTACTAAACTACTCATAAAATATTAAACATCCATTATCTGAAATTGCAAGAACAATATCAACTTTCGTCGGATTATTCTCACCATTGTGAAAGTAATCCAGCCAAATATGCTGCACGGGCTGCTAATCCTTTTAATCTTTTAGAGCTGCGTACAGAGTTCAGTTAAGCGATTTTTAAAGCCGAAGGTAAGTTGCGGTGGAGGTAGTGCACATGTGTGGAGTTTTGGCAGTGGTCCCGGGCGATTTATCACAGGACATTGACAAACAGGACTGCACGGGTACGCTGCAATCGCGGATGTCCCTGTCTGCACTTCCGTGTCGCTATGAGTAATCCCCATATACTGAGCGTTCGTAAACTTGTATTGTTAACGTTATTATTTTATATTTGTGGCTCTACAGCTAAGGTAAGAAAGTTTAGTTGTGAGGTGGAACTATTAAGTCATGTTACGGTTTACCAAATGAATTGATTAAAATGAATTGATTTAAGAAATCAACTTCATAATATTTTTCAGGTCCGTTATAATTGTTTTATGTATTTTGCATTTAAAATAGGTACTTTATATTAATGCTTGAATAAGAAGAAAAATTTAGTTAACTTAAAACTTATGCATACGTATACAACGAACGTATTCATTTTTACCGCGCATGCAACCATGCAACCATGCACCAATATTTAAAATAGTTGGTGTACTAAGTATTTCATTTAACTCATTTAGCTCCAACCAGCTGTGCGGTAATTTTATTCACTCGAGCTTCGACATTTGATTGATTCAACTACGATTAACGCTACTTAGCTACTTAACAGACCGGATGACTCTCTAATGGTTGGAGAGTTAAAATACCGCGTGTAATAAGACTAACTAAACGCTGAATTAGTCATTTTCATTGTAATAAACATTCAATTATTATATGATTAAATGAAAACTGTTTGTGGTCAATTATTATTAGAAATATATTGTGAAATAGCTTACCTAAACATGTATTGCATATTATTTGTATTTTAATTAGTACTTAGATATTTACATTTATTTAGGACTAGCAATGCCCTGCGGTTTCACCCGCATAGATAGCGATATCGTGACAGTGAAAAGTCTACTATAGGTCGGACTATAGGTTTAATTTTTAATCACATGAAAATCACCTTTATCCCGTCCCGCACTCGGCCTGCTCATTGTATTGAACAGTATACCTACTATTTTCTGTAGATTGACACTTTTAAAAATTCGTTATATCTTTTGAATGGAATATCCAATTTTTTTCATTTAAAAAGTATTTTGCTGGTATTGAAACAGTCTATAATAAAACATCATTGAATGGGATAAGGATTAATATATGTGTATGGATAACATGGTTTGATTACTGTCGGCACTTCTATTTACTTTGAAAACGTAAAAAAGTTGTTGTAGTAACATAACTACTGAAGATGGACATATTATGGTATCGCGGACTTTCTTGTAGATATTGATCCATTCTATAATACCGTAGAACATTTTTTTGTTCTATCTTCAATAGATTCCGCAGCGCACGCGATGACAGAAGTTTTATTGAGGAATTTTTTACACCTTGGGTTACATTATTGCATTTTTGGTAAGGATCTCTAATTTTTTTGAAAATGCAATATAGCCTATGTTGCTCAGTGAAGATGCAGCTTTCTAATGGTGAAAGAATTTTTGAAATCGGTCCAGTAGTTTATGCGTGAAAACCATACATACATACATACATAATTACATAATTACAAACCTTTCCTCTTTATAATATTAGTATAGATTGGGGTACGATAGTAGATATAAATAAGTTGTAATATTTAAAAATATATTTGGTTGAATAACATTTGCACCCCTATATGTCGTAGGCAGATTGAATTATGCAGATTACGTTAAATTTATATTACTGTTGCAATAATATTCATGCTACAATTGTATTGAATTATTGTGGACGATTGTAAAGCTGTATTAATGTGTAATTATGTTATTTTTAATTATGAAATTCAAGAGAATTTTGAAGTGTACGTGAATGGCCCAATTGTAATATTATGCTACGGAAATGTTTAAAATGTTTCGATTCAATAACAGAAAACATTTATTCATACGGGGACAACAAGTTAAGTTTTATTTAACGCAAGCGGACGTTAATTAAAAGTTGAATATAGGCCGCGACGTTATGCTCATTACCTTGACAAAAGTAAACATAGAATACGGGAGCCTTTTTGTTGGTCGAGATAACTGACCTCCTATGCAGATCTTGCTGTACCCATTGTACTGATTTTTATTAAGCACAAAAGAACCTTTGCGAGGGATTTGTTAGGGTATCCCATTACGCATGCCAGGAAGTATGAGTACAAAGGGAGGGAAGGAATGGTGTAGCCCCGACTCTCGTTTTATTTATTCACGAACTCGTAGGTAAGGAAAAAGTAATTCATGCATGCTTATTAAAAGCAAAGTGCTTCTGATAAAAAATAAATTAAGATGGAACTTCTAATCTTTTGCTCATTATGTGAACGTTAAGCTTTAAACTTGTGTGTGGTTTTTCAGTTTTTGTTTTGAAAGTGGGCTTTAATGTGAATACTCCTCTTTGTTTCAGATTTAAAGATAAATGTTTTAAATCGGTGTTACTTATACGTAAATTAGTTTTATACACACTATTATTTGTTTTCGTTTTCTGTTTATAGCATTTAAAATAATACAATATAATATTATGTTACACATTACCTACTTGTAAAGTTTTATGTTATGATAGAAATTTTCATTTGTAGTTATTTGTGATACAACAATATGATAAATAAAAATGAGTATAAAACTGTATTTTAACAAAGTTACCAGCTTAAAAAGCGAGAAAAAAAATAGACGTTTATAACATACAAGATGACTCGGACTAAAATTAAAAACTGAAATAAAGTAATTGCTTTGTAATCGTAGCCTTAAATAGGAATTAGCTGTTCTCGGAAAACGAATTTTATGAGAAACCTTTTCATTACCTTTATTTTGTAATGTAGATAAAAAAATGGTGAAAAAGTTGTAAGCTTCACGAGGTTAAACCGGCCGTTTGTCTATTGCGGCACTTTATTTAATGATTTAATTTTTCTAATTAATTGTCTTGTTGTGCTTTATAATTTCACAATAAATGATAAACACCATTATATAATATTCCGACTCTTCTTTTTTAATGAATTAATATAATATGTACATACTATAACGACATCGTAATACCAAACTAACTCTAAAAAAAGAGCGTTTGCGTCGAGCACACGTGTCAGAATGGAATCTTCTTTGGCAAAATTCAAAGATACCAAAATCGTCGCCTTACTCCATGACGTGACGGTATTGCTATGACGTGACCTTGAAATTTTACTCTCAACGCGCAAAGAAGTTTCACTTAAAAATATGTAGGGAAGCTATTAAATACAGAAAAAATGCATCAAATATTCAGAGGCGGTCTCAACGCTTACTGATATACCATATAAGACATTCTATTTTTCATACGCTTTCTGTCATTTTAACCGATAAATAAGCTACACAAAACATACCAGAAAATGGCTGATAGTAAGAACAAATAGTGATCGAAAAGTTACATATAACTTCAATGTTTCCAACACCATATTAATACGATTAAATAACATTGTGATAAATGTGCGAACTCGCTCGTTTAGGGCAGATTGCATTATTTTGATTATAAGATTATTTCCCAGTAACAAGTCAGACAACAATTTAGTTACCTAACATCAAAGGCTCTCCGCAAACTTATTCTCTCTGTTGAATTTTGATATTATACTATGTTACAAAATAAACGAACTTGTTAGTTAGTGCATGTTTGAAATAACCTTGGAGTTTCGTTTGTTTATGAGTGAAATCGCAACGGGTGCAGTAAAATAGATAATAGGTATTACAATATGAAGTTGAAGAGTTTGTTTGTTTGGACTTGCTTATCTTGGGAGCTACTGTACCGATTGCATAAATTATTTAACTATGGGAGTGCTGGTCGGGGTAACACACGACTTTGCTTCACCTAGTTAATTACTATTACTTTACATTATGCATCGTATCGTCGTTCAAACTTTTTCAGTCATTTAGATTCAGATAAAAATGTTCATGCGATCATGAAAATGGAAAATATTAAAGCAATAACGGTTATTTATAGCATAAATTACTCAATATTATTCAAAAAAGAGCTAAATCTTATGATAGTAATATTAGGTTATGAGGAAAAATTGTGAAATGATAGCATAGCATAATTTCGTTTTATTTATCCTGGGTAGGTTCAAATAACATCAGCAAAATGAAATTTATTTGAGTGATTGATTAAAATAATGAAAACAACAACCTTCTTTTGTTTCGAATTTCTCCTGTGTTTTCATCTAATAAACGTGGAAAGAGGGAAATAATTAATAAAAAGCAAATAATTCCATCTACATTTTTAGAACAAAATAGCCGATTTTCCAGTTGTTGGATAAAGCTCGTAAAAAGCGACAATAGAAGCCAGAGGGCAGAAACTCACTAATTTCGAAGTTTTGTTCAATCGACGATTAAATTCGGATAAAAACGACAATTTGAGCAATTTAGAAGTTATATGGATAGGGATAAATTGGGCAAAAAAGATTATGGCTTAACTTTGTATTTTATAAAATTTGCGGTTAAAAGGAATCAGTCATCTTTATTGGTAGTTTTTGTATTAAAATCCTATGAAAATAAACTTACCTTTAGACATTTCCATTTGTAGAAATATGGTCACCACTTTGCATGACTAATAATAATTTATGAAATAATAGAAACATTATACCGGACAAATAATTATCTAAAGTTCTCTTTGTTCTATTATTTAAAACCCGGTTTTATTTTAATCCACCGTTTCTTATATGAATACTGCCCATCATTGTACATGAAAATAAATGTACCTTTAAATATCAACATTTTGATTAGCTGCGTATTTTGTTAATGGGATCGGGTAGAGCAACATCCTAGATTACGCTTAATTAAGTGCATGTTTCAGTTACCGAGGGAGAATTTATCTTTCATAAATACGAACGTATGCGACATGCAAATTTTTCATGCTTTAAAGAATTTTGTAATATTGCCGGATTTTGCGAAATTATTTATTTGAGCTATTAAAAATTGAAACTTTTTATATTCAGAATAAAGTCTTAAATATATTGTCCATCCGTAATATAGTCTTTCTTTAATATATATCTATAAGTAAATATACACTGATGTGAGTTAATAATCTATCTCATCTGTCTATTCTATTCGTATTTTAGTTCATTATAAGTAATGATAATAACATATTGTTTAAATATATCTACGATATAAAGGTTAACTCACAACGATTTATTTGTAATTTACGTTCGTATATGCTTTAAATCTCACACGAAAGCCGACGTTAACACTTGATTAGTGACACATGTCACCCACAAGCGCCTACAAGCCTTGAATTCGTTGACATCACATGATTTGAATCTGGATGACATTTTAGGGAATATAGGGAGTGCTTATCTTAAAGAACAGGATAATAAAATGAAAATTTTACCATCATGGCGCCGATCTGTTTACGTGTAAGAGTGGTGCGTGCGTGAAGTAAATGCAAGTAAATGGTCCCAAAGCATGCCTGACCTACATTAACATTGCAATAAGTAAGACCCTCCCTGGCCTCGCCTGTTTTAAAAATATTAATCTATTTATACCTAGATCAATATTATATTTAAATACGAATAAAATAATTTACAAACCTATCGAAATAACTTGTTATCCCTTTACTCAATACACCCAACAAACATAATATATTCATATGCATTAACTACGTTTATATCATATGAGAAATAACATGAGATAATGTCACACACACATTACATTCTCATCTAGTTCAAATACAATTAACACATCAACTAACAGCGGTACATGTAAATGACTAACGCATTGAAGTTATCTCAAGCCGCAAATTCACTTTGTCTGAACCCATAAAAATGATACATAGCCGCACTTTATGCCATAACGCCTCGGGGTTTAGACGCGTTTGGGACATATAAGGACCGCGTGTCCCATAAACATACTCGCTATCATCAGCTCAGCGCTGGAAGACCGCCTGCCTACATCTTTATATCGAATATCCCTTATCGATAATGCTCGGTTCATTTTGTACTAAAATTTTATTTGACAAATAACTTTAACATTTTTGTTGGCATGATAACAGTTTATGTACGTAATTATGATATACATATAATATAATTTCATATATTTATTTACTACAATATAAGTGTCTACTTACTCTTCTTGTTATGTAGCTATAGGTTTAACATTCAAATGTGTTTATAAACTTACACACATACAAAAAAAAACCTTCGGAAACTCTTTTTAAGTAGAGAAATGTTTAATATAATAGAGAAAGGCTTAATATTAACATCAGTGTGTTAATTTTAAACTAAGATTAATTTTGCAATACATAACAAACATAAAAGTTGAATAGAGATTTATTAGCGATAACAAGGGACATTTTAGCAACTGATTTTTAAAAATTATTACTATTCCTCTATTTCCATATTATTTCATATATTTCAGTCCTAATTAATTAATAACATCGAGATCAATACATGTTATACCAAGATAATTAATGAAACATTAAAATTAATTATAATTTAATTATAAAATCAAATGTTTATTAGCAATGTATATACTTTTGAACATAATGTTTAGTTATTAAAGCTTTGTTCTATTGAAATGATATATGTACTTGGTAGTGGAATTGTTCTTGAAAATGTTTATTTTAGTTAATCTTTAGTAAGCCTAATATTTCTTCTAATCTATGTAGAGCGCCACTAAAGTAATAAGTCAAAATAATTAATGTAAGTAATCTTTCTATCATCATTCTAAATCTATAATATTAACCTTCCGTTGAAAACTATGTTAAGGTATCGCAAAATTTGTCAAGTCAAATTTATTCAGCTCCCAAAAATTTCAATAAGGCACTTTCACTCATACATCATACTTTTTACAGTGAAACGGTAACATTTGTCACATCTTGACTAACCTCTGGTTACGAATAGTGTCCGTAAATTTTATGCTATCCATTTTTTCTGTACAAAAAATCACAGTAAACTCTCAGAAATTGAGCTTCTCGTACCTACAACATATTATGTCTATAAATTTAGCCGACGTGTCCAATATTTCAGACGTTTTCACCGGCCTGACCTGTTTTAATAAATCCTCTAGGATACGTGGATTGGTTGCTTTGGGACATTTTATTACATCAACAAAATATTTCACATGTGATTTATCTGTACGCAAGTCCAATAAAATTTCAAACTATAGGTCATAATTTAATGGTGTTATAATAATTTATGTACTTTCAACGTCGACAATACAATTTACGATACAAAATACAGTTTTTTACATTGGTACATAATAATGTGTACTTAATTAGGTTTTTATTCTATGTTTTTTATTGAGTCTGAAAGCCTCAAATATCGCTCTCCTTATTTGAATAATTACAATACATTTAACATGGAATTGAATCATCATTCATAATTCACATGTTATAGTACAATGTACAAATTCATAATGTAAGAATTATATCTTGTAGAACACGTGTATATAGGTAATAAAGTTGGACATCAATCTCGTCGAAATGACGTCTATTATTTTCCCACAGCTTTTTCTCATAGTTGATGACCACTCAAATATTGATACGTCTAAAATATGAGTTATTTTTTGTCCATTTAAATAGTTCTAAAAGGGAATTATTAAGTTATAATATCAGTATTGTTTGGGAATTGAATAGTAAAGCTTTTTTCATTAATACCCGATTCCTGGTAAAAAAACGTTTGCATATCTACGTCTGGTTAAAGTCTCTTTCTCCTAGGTTTCTTATTCATGTAAAAATTTAACTGCCTACAAGCAAAAAGTATCGCTTATACAAAATTTAACAGCCACCCTGATGAAAGCTGAATATTGCTTAGCCATAATTGATTCATATCTATTTCTTGTACCGAGAAAATTAAGTACGACGAGAAATCAAGACGTACGACGAGGATTTTTTTTAGTAATTAAAATAATAAAAAACATGTAAAATTTATATAAAAAGTAGCCTAATATTAAAACACTAAATAAGAGGTAAAATATATGTAATCGGCACCTTGTTTTTTTCGCTTTGACTAATCTACAAAACGTCTTAGTACAGGAGACCGTGGGAACTGGACCTTCACCGATCTGATAACCAGATGCAATTTATTTTTTATTAAAATGTAATTAAAAAAAATATGCCTTTGATCACTTGTCTATCAATAAGCGTTCATGGAATTTTTTGAATTAGGAGACTTTAATCGATATTCTTTCATCACTATCATACGTGTACAGGTAAACCTGTCAGGTGTTCCTTATCGTACAAGTATCGTATCCTGTGAAAGAAGTCTTATTTCCTGATGAAAATTCTTCGATTTGTGTGTTACCAAATTAAGATTGAAGAGATTGAATTTTAAGAAATGTCTAATGCTTGTAAGGATGTTGAAATTAAATGTTTCTGTGAACAGACCAATAAAATCCGGAATAACTGACTAACAATGGGATAAGAAAAAGAATTAATCCTCTGGGGACGTTCAGTAATGGATTTCATCCCCGGCTTAGAAAGTGTCACTCAACGTCACCAAGATATCGTTTGCAATTATTTCTTTTTGCGACCGTTATAGACATTGATGGAATACAATTATTTGCAGCTCTCTTTCTTGGAATACGTTGGAATGAAAATTTTTGTTGCTGTTAAAAATTTGCGAACATTTTTTTATATTAAGATTTTGGCGAATATGTAGCAGGGGGTAGTTATAAATTTTTGCAAATCCAGCACTTCAGTAGTCTGATGCAAACGCAGAGCAGCAGGATCCAATAAAAGGTGTTTGCTCTCTGAAAATGCGTCGAAACATTTTCGGCAAATTGCTAGCTAAAAATTCAGTCTAATGAATTAAATAAAATAACGGAATGTCAAATATTTAGTTACTTATAATTTTGGAATTTTAATGATCTCAATAACATTTTTAATATTATGTATCTACATATTATGATATATTATAAGCAATATTTACATTGACAGTAACTATATTTCAAAGTTGATATTGTAAATATATTTTATTATACTTTATTTCCATGAAATGTAACATTAAAAAAAAAAATAATAACATTTTTCATAACATTTCCATTTAACAGAATCATTATTTCATATTTATTTACGTACGTGTTTATTTTTTACTATAAAATTAAGGTAGATTCTCTATATTATAACAATAAATAATTTATACTTATCTACTACTGCATCTACTGAAATCCTAGTCCTAATTATTCCTCAACCTAATTTTTGCCTATCGCACAGTCAGTAAGCGGATTTCGCAGCAGAAATTGACAGCATACGTCATTTCACTCGGCCAAGCCACGTCCACACTGACCGAACTGCTTCGCGCAGCAATTGCTTCGCGAAGCTGCTCGCTCTGTGTAGACCCGCTTAGAGATGTCAATCATTCATCTTTTTTAATCCGGGTTAACAAAGAAAATGAATGGAACAATGTAACAAGAGAATTGTAAAGGGAAGTTTTTATTTATCCTTGATCATTTAAGTTACACATGGTTAAAATAATACAATTAAGAATAAATAAATAGTAATTTATTTATTGAGGAAAAATTAATAAAATGTATTTCCTAGTAATAATCAGCGCGTGAAAGTTATATTGAATTCAATGCCCTGTTATTCCTAGAAAATCTGTCAGTGAAACGAAGGTATTGTATCTGCTGAATGAGGTGATGATATTTTGGATCGAGTATGAATTGTCCTTATTTAATACAATTGCTTATCAAATTCATATAAATGGTATATTATTTTCCCAAAAAAAGCTTTTAAATGTAATAAAAAAGTTTTTCTTAGAAACGTTTCTATTCATTAGGTTCCATGACAAACATAATTTATTTACTTTATACAGTTAAACTATTTACAAAACAAGCTGAATGTTTCCATTGGACACAGGTCAATCCTAATACCCCGCTGCGAGAATGATTAATCGTTGCGGGGAGTCCGTGTGGAAAATAACTATTTCTCATGTTTTCTAAGCCTCTTTAGTGCGGCTGCCATAGACAGCATGTTACCCTTAACTTGCACGATTCGCTTTGAATGTCGATTCGGTTAAGCCACTACTCACAAGTGCTTGATCGGGTATCTTATTGTGAAATGTATTTCTGGTATTACATACGATACGGAGTCGTGCTGGTCGTTTTCAGATACTAGCAATTGGAAATGAAATACGAAATATTGGTTCCGAGTACAATTAGTGTTCTAAGCTTCTTTGAGAGCGGAGCGTAAGCCATCATGTACAGAAATCGATTGGAACTATTATCAAGGAGAAGGAAAAAATACACGATTGTGTGTTGTTGTAAAACACATTTTGTAGATATAGATTTTGTAAGTGACAAGGGTGATATGTCCTTTTATAGATAGTCCCTAGTGAGCTTTTGCTGGTTCTGCTGCCGTTTGTCAAAGTTGATTTTACATTCTTTATTTTTGTGACACTAATTTATCTTATCTTTTTATATCTTACTGTTTTTGTATTGTTTATGTTTATAGCATGTTTCCAACCGTGTATCAATCACATGGGTTATATTTTCTATAGTATGTGTTACATAAGTGTTATAACCTATCTAACGTGTTACGAATTATAATACTACTTAAGCTACAAGCTGATTTAAATGATTGTGTTTGCGCTAATCAGCTTATCTTTGAAGCAAGTTGTATACAGTTGAATAAGCAGAAGCAAGTTCTCAATAGAATACGGCAGCATTACTAATACCATTATAATGTATTATGCCTCATAATTTAATTGAAGTAAAGACCAATACAACGATATTGTAGACTGATCAAACACTATGTGAATGAAGATTTTACAAAACTTTCTATGAACAACTATTCAGTGTAAAGCTAACAGTAATGTTTTATATTTCTCAAATTATTAAAAGCAAACAAAGATGATTGTAATTTCGAAATGTGATACTGAAGACAAAGATATACTTCCTGTATCTTGTTAAACTTTCCTTAGATATAATGTAAAAGTTCTTGAGAATGTTGATATAGATATAAACAAGTTTAGATAGGTTATATAATTTTGTATGAACATAGATTATGCTAAAACTAAATCAGATATTCACCATTAAATTTTTAATAATATTTTATTTATACATAATATGCTAAAATGATTTTAATATAACGCACAAAACATATATTATTTTATAGAAAAAAAATAAACAGAATATTTCACCCTAGCTCTATTACAGTTTTATTATAATCGCTTAATGTACAAATAGATAAACTACACTAAAGCACAAGTTAAATGTTAAAGCCTTTAGAGCTTATTATTTAACTAGAGTTCTCATCACAATCAACCGTAAATATTTTTATCTTTGTTAAATAAATAAAAATTATGTAACATTTTATGTACGTAATCATTTTAAAAAACATCTGTACGGATCTGTTAAACCGATTTCGTTGATTTCTGTTTGATCCCTTACATACCATTTATTCATTGCATTACATTTATTGAACTTACGTGTAAACGAAAAGATTAGTTGATTCAATTTCTGATTCATTTCACACATTCATGTGCATAAATATGTCGTAGTCATCTGGTTGAATCTGCTATTTGATTGAATGACTAGCGCGTTCATTGTATTACGACATTTTATCGAATTACTTAAAGACAATTCGTTAAGTTGTCGAATGTAACATTCAACGTCTCGTCAGCACAATTCTCAGAAAATATATTTTTAAGATGTGTCCATGAAACAATTGCATGTAAGTTTTCTTGTCTTTCGATGCATCTTGTCTTGTCTTTAGAAATATCTGGAATCAAACTTATTTACACATGCAAGAATACAAAAATATTATATGTTATGTTCTTAATTGACAACAGCTAAAATTAACCAAACACATCACACAACTTAAACGATTAAATTAGAAGTAAAAGACATGTTCTTTGGTTGAAATTCAATTATAACACCAACCATGTCCTTACCTATAAAAATCATAAGCACAATTTAAATCTTACAACTCTATTGAGACTAATAGATTCTGACGGGAAACCATAAGCAATTACGCTAAACCATGCCGTCGTATGATTGTACAAGCTCTGAGGATCTTAAACCGAGTAATGTAAGAATTCAGGTCACTTAATGGAAGGAAGTCACGTCTTCAGCACTTGTCCCCAAGTTTGCCTACAGCCACATCGTGTCCATAAGTTTTCTCATAAACTGTTCGACTTTACAAAGTGTCTAACAGTGAACAGTCATTTTCTACTCAACATATTGGAAATTTGTAGTTTTCGCTTCTATTGTTTTAGGATTCAATGACCGTCGCCTTTACTACGACAAAGTTAATTAAAATTATTATTTTGCGGTACCTATGTATATGCAGAATTATGTAGTGAGAATGTAGAGACAATTTTACTAATACATAACTATTGTACATAATATATGTACATAACTATTTAAAATTTTATCAATTACAATTAATTTAATCTTTTTTCTTTGGTCTACAGATTTTTACGTGATACTGAGACTACTAGACCTACGAGATTTCACAATGGGGCCATGGCACAAAATGTATGTTTCTAAATCATGGTTTTTGGATAGAAATCATCATATTTAAAATCCTAAAAAAATATATAGCACAGATAAACGTTTGATCTAGTGACTTTTTTGGATAAAAACACAATATTAAACATTTAACTCGATCAAAAAAAAATCAGAAGTAACATCGATTTTGAAAGCATAATCAGTTTTATGAGAATTAGGGGAACGCTATGTTTATGAAAATTTTACATTTCATTTACTAATCAGGTTTTACAGGGAAATTTTTGGATAGATTTATAATTTAGCCCTTATTTTTTTCTATATAAAATATAATACGTAAAATGCGACTCGCGCGCACCACGTCAATGCCGCCAGAGTCCAGCCGGACGTCATCGAGGGAGGACCTGTGCTAGTTTTGCTCCCGACCACGTTGTAGTCGCCGCTCGCGTATTAGAACCGAGCGGCGAGTAAAACGGCGAGCACGGCCACGGTATAAATAAATCAGTAGTTTGATTTTATTAGTTATCCTAGGATAATTGTTGTAAATATAAATTAACTTCTTATTCTATACTATTAAACGAGCAATATTTGCATATTAATATATTTGTTTGTAAATACAGTGTGGAAATTTTCGATGGGCCCTGGGTGAAAGTACTAGAAATACTGGAGATAGCAAATTTCCTTTATTTTTAAAAATAAATAGAACTGCATTCAAAGATTTTCAAAAATTCATTTTCTTCGACCGGGAATCGAAAGAACTAAAAATGTAAAAAAATAAAATTTTCTATTTTATTCTTCAAATCAACTAATGTATAAGTTTCATATTACAATTATTTGTAACTAGCGACCCGCCCCGGCTTCGCACGGGTGCAATGCTGATACTAAATTCACTACACAAAAACTGTGAACGTTGTATATAAAAACATAGCGGCCCGCTCCGGCTTCGCACGGGTATAAAATATATAGCCGGGCGGCCGGCCGGTACCTACCGCCGCAAACGGTACGTCGCAATTTTTAAATCTGTAATATCTTCGAAAATATTCACTTAAATCAAACGGTGTAAAGGGCCATATAGATCTATATTAACAATGTATTCAAGGTATTTAATTGGTTTAGGATTAATGCTGTATTGGTTAAAATCGCTTCGAAAATTAGCTATTATTTGTCGTAAAAAGTAAAGGACAAACAAAAGTTATTGTGGGTTATCAATAAGAGATAGACATATACCATCGCGGATTTTTCTGTAGACCTTTTTAATGTGTATAATACTTAGTACATTATTTTGATAAAACTCGAAGGGTTCAGCCTGCGTTTGCAATGTAAGCGGAAAAAATGTAATTTTTTACGACATCACATTAGAAACCTCAAAAATAACAGTACTTCTCCACTATTTAATGGATGTTGTTATACATATAAACCTTCCTCTTGAATCACTCTATCTATTAAAAAAAACCGCATCAAAATCCGTTGCGTAGTTTCAAAGATTTAAGCGTACAAAGGGACATAGGGACATACGGACAGTGAAAGCGACTTTGTTTTATACTATGTAGTGATTTAAAATTATGTTTTAAAAATTACCTTGCCTGAGATCCTCTTTTTTATGGGTTGTTGAATAGGAATAGCGGCAAAGTTTTGAAGTACTAGTAGAAAGACTATTATGATGTTGGTTGATCTGTATTCAATGAGTATGACAAATATTATTTTTATGAAACAACAATCCAAGATGGCGCCGACGAAAATTTGACTTTTTTCGTGATGGGTGTCATTTTCATGGTTTTTGGGGTAGCTATTAACGAATATGAGGTCAAAACTATAATCCAAGATGGCGCCGACGAAAATTTTACATCTTTTCGTCATGGGTGTCATTTTCATGGTTTTTGGGGTAG
>CAJQZM010031071.1:0-14041 GCA_907164665.1 Colias nastes | reverse complement strand
AATAACACTAATGACAATTGATAACAAAGGAAAAAAATATTTAATTCATGCACGGAAATGCTTGGTAGAGGTTAATTTGTTATAAAGCTGAATAAATAGAATAAATAGACAAACAAGAATTATCTTTACTAAGTATATTTTATAATAGATAAAGTATCTATAAATGATGATGTTTCGAATCATGATTTTTACATCAATGTGTATAAAATATAAGTAACATTATATGGTTTTACTCATCATCACCAGCAACTGTGTAGGTACCTATGGAGGGAAAATAAATATTATAAAATATGTGTAAAAACCGTAGAGAAAGTACCTTCTTTAAACACATTTATGATTATGAAAATATCTACAGTCCTCAGTAAATTCGTATAAGAATACGAATTCGCTATGGTGATGGTCAGGGTTATTTTTAAGTTAAATTCACTTATACTTTTGATTCAAGGAACCTTTTTTTTCTACGTGACATCAAAATTATTGGGAACTGGCTTATTTATAAATGCTTCCATTTATTTTAATAGATTAACATACGTAAAAATAAAATAACTTTTATTGGAAATATTCAAATGGTAGTAAAATATTATAATCTAAATATAAACTTGCAAATTTAACTGAAAATCTGCTTTGAAACGTGACACTTCCGATTTATTCTCACAATTTAAACAATCTTGTCTTCCCGTCGTAAAAACAGCAAATTGTTCCGAAGTGTATTTATTTATCTCAATAGTTAATTTTGTGTTCGAATTTAATTAAGAGCATTATTAAAGAGCTGTCCGAGTTTGAGAAAACAGTAAAGTTATTTGTCGGAAAGCCTCAATTAAGGGCAAAGCTTTCTGGACTTAATCCAATAAACCTACTCATTTAGTGAACGGAATGAAAGGTAAATAATTTTAGGGCGTCGGGTCGCGTATTGTGCGACATTGTTTCGCTTTACAAATGAAGGGCTATAATCATATATAGGGATACCAAAAGCGTTTTATAACCGGGATAATTTTAATATTTTATGAACGTTATAAGAAAGTCACGTAGCTCTTTTTATGCACATTATCCAAATCAAGTGGTGATTTCAATCGGAAAACAAAATGAAACGTGCATTCACATAATGCTTTCGTCTTTCAATACGCCTAATATAATATTTAATGAATGTACTAAGTATTTCGGTGCATTACGAGCAACTACACACAGAAGAAAATTGTTAAACCACCTAGTTACTAGTTTGTACAAGTACCGCATTTGCTCTATAATTATTAATTATATATCAGTAGAAATAAACTCGCACTTTACCACGTTTATCGAATACATCATTATATTGTTTACTTGTACTATGTAGTTGTAAATATTTAAATTATCAAATTTTATGCAGCGAACTTAATATTTTCGGATAATCAATTATAATGCTAATAGAATATTAAGCATGTAATCTTGCAAGCGTCTTGTTGCAAGTCTGCTTTATCTTTAGCGAGAAAATCTTTTAATCTTTCATACATAAATAACTAACTATAAATTCATTTCAAAGTTAAACTATATTTTTAAATTAAAACAAAAAGTTTGTGATTTCAGCAAAGCATTCCATCAAAAATATTTTCGTGAAATATCAATCACTTGTTTGTTGGATTCACAATTATTGTCCTAAATTGATGTAGAAAATGGAAAACCTACTCACATCTATGTTCGATTGTATGCTCCAAAATTGATTAAACAATGCAAAGCAGAATCCAATTAATGCCAACTGCGATAAAACGTTGTGTGTTTTAGTGTTATTAGTTTAGTTTTCTGTATCGAGCCTAATTTTCTATAGGATTTGAGGTTCACTATTTAAGCGTGCGAACTGCGTACTTGGTTTGTATCTACTAATTGGTTATGCTACAAAGTACAAAATATAATGGGGTTTCATCCGTTTTTATGATCAGAGAAGAGGCTATCATAATATGTATGTATATAAATGATTTTTCGTAAATTTATAGTTGAACAATTAACTTCTTTTTATTTCTTAATGTTTGCTCCTTATGCATAATTAGTATTTAAGATAATATGTAAATAAATGTGAATGTTAAATTGAATAATGTGCAATGTGCATTAATAAAACATTACGGTTTGAGATAATACGATTTTGACAAGTCATCAGCATTTAGCTATATGAGTATATAATGATGTCAAGCTTAACAAAAGGTTTCCCATCAGAGCCCGAGGCAGGTGTATTTCACATAGATCCCTTATGGATTAATCGGAAATAAACAAACGTTTAGCTTTAACATTATCCGCTATTTAATTTAATTTGAGTTTCGTCCATCATCATATTCTATATCTATATCATCAAAAAGGTACAAGACTTAAATGCTATTTCGTAATTAAATAATAATAATAAAAATAAATCGTTATTTTTAATCTTTCAATCACACTTCATTTCCCGGCAACAACACAATTATTTATCTCTCCGAGTCAACGCGATTTTATTGTGAAGACTATTCGCAAAATTAACCAATGGCCCGAGAATAAACCATAAAGAAGTACTGACTAAGCTTGTCCGTATTAAATTTATCTTACACTTGAAGTAATATAAGAGTCCTAGCTAGAGAGCAGTTAGGGCGACACGGCGAGCCAATCGTGGCTGATAAAAACATCTTACTGCACAAACATCCGGGCACTGGCACACTCAATTACTAGAGTTTGTTGCACTTCGTATTTTTTCACGCTTTTTGTTTCACCAGCTTTACCCACATTGTGGTATTTACTTAGCATTTTAATATTATTTTATGTTAACTCAATCCACTGAGAAATGAGAAATGTAGTGCACTGCAAATTTTTTCTTTACATTTTTTATGTTTGAAACAAAATATGTTTCTTTAAGAAAAAATGTTTTAAAATTTTGGTCATAAAGGGTTCTCAAAACATGGATATACGAGAGTCGTAAAATATACTCATAATTACCAAATACATTCAATTTATCAATGCCTATAATATCCAAGTACCTACTATACACGTCAAAACCAATCGTTGTTGTTCACTTTTCCTTATCATCGTTCTGCAAGTTATAATTGGTTTAGTAATGACTTCATATTTACTTGCCTTCTTAAATTGTATTAATAAGAATTGTGGAATTAATGAAAGAACCTACGTAAAATCTTTTCAAAAAATTAAAGTCTACAGATAATTATAACGTAGAAGATTGAAAAACAGACGGTTATTTTCAAAATGGTAATCCAACGTCTTATAACCCAAAGTACACGATGCGATTTCTAAATATTGAATGAAATAAAGGGCTTAGAAATTGATCGGAAATATTAAGAATTTCAAATTAGTTCAATTTTACAATTATTTTAACAAGAAATAGCACAAAATCGAATCTGTATTCAAAGGTTGAGCCCGAAGGCAGCGTGTAAGAACGAGAGGGTAAAGTTTGGTTCCTATAATACCATGTTAGTGAACCTTGTGATCCGTGAATTCTTTAAGCTTTATTGAGTTACTAGTGGAAGTTCAGTATTTTCATCATAGAATTGGGTAATGATTGGACCCGGAAGTTACTATTTGCTCAAAGAGAATCCGTTTTTCAGGAGTTACTAATAATTTACTAAAAAGCAACATAATACGTATAATGACGTCGTTGACGTACATATATCCATATCTTCATAGTGCAATTGTCTTTGCAGATACTTACTTCCTTTATACCTTTTTATTAAAAATATTTGCTGTAGCATTTGACATAATGCCTGCATGAGGAAGGTATACAAGGAAATCCGTAAGTTTTGTTCAACCACCTTAATCCCGTGGGGTAAATAAAATCTTTTTTAGATCAGTAATCCGTATTTTTTTAGGATAAACAAAATGTTTCTGTTACCATATTGACGCACATGCATGTTTGTTTTTCATTTATTTTTCTTTTTTAATTTTTATACTCTGTGCCTACAAAGTTAAAATTGGTACAGAATTTAAAATGAGATTATTGTAAGGTGAAGTTATTTTTAATAATTATAACCTCAACTTAATTTCAAAGTTACAAATGAACAACAGTTATAGTTGATTAAATAATGGGTTCGTCAAGAAGCCGTGTAGGAACGAATTATTATTAATCTGTCGAAATAGTTTAACTATTTACTTTATTATATTTTATGGGCGATATTATCCAAGTTTAAACATCAAATTTCTCTAGAAGAATTTCTAAGAATGCAGGTGCAACATTTTACGTCTTCGAAATCGAAACACGCTGCACTCTTATAAACTGTAAGGGTCCGTATGTTCTGTATTCACGAATAGTATTTAGAGATTGCACGCTATGCATGCAATGAATATAAAAGCTTAACAATATTGAATATTATATTAAAGTTGAACGCAACTTTAGCTAAAGCTATAAATATGTTATACAAAAAGACTTTCAATAATAAAGTAAACCTTACTTAATATTGTTTTACGTATAAAAATACGTCATAGAGTATTTTCTGATGATACAATAAAATAAGAGTTAAGACTTCTTTGCATAGGGACTTCGAAATCGCAAAATAAAACATTCATATATCTCCTAAAGCCAACCACTTTATGAAGATAATACTTGAAGACATATTTTGCGTGAGGTCTCGAGCGTATTTCCTGCTTTTCCTTATTTCCCTAGGGATAAGTCAACTACAGAGGACATAAGTTGTACCGATACTGGAAAAATAGAACTGAGATGAAGCTACTCTAGTAAAATCTCTCGATATTCAGTTTCTAAGGTTAGCGTATTTGAATTGCTGCTGTTGCTAAACTTCGCAAAGAACACAAATTTCTATACATTATAGGCCCTCTCTACATAAAATGTAGAGGAAATGCATCCTTACAGTATGATTATGATATACTTAATCAAATTATTCGTCTATGTTAATTTTTTTTTTCTCATTTTATCTGCAATCAGCGGTTTTCGCTATAAGCGGATGTGTTGTCAGGCAAGGTTTGGTCTATGTTAATTAAATTCAAAATACTTAGTCATAAAACTGCAATTCATATTTTATAAATCAAAGTACCTAAAATAAATGTTAGTTCAATTGCCTTTACTGTGATGACTACATTAATGAATGCTTATTGCTTACTTCAACAACACAAAATTTAAAGATCTCGTAAGTATAGTATACAGTGTGGAAATTTCCGATGGGCCCTAGATGGAAAGTACTCGAAATACTCAAGATAGAAAAATTTGCAGATAGGAAACATTCCTTTATTTTTAAAAAGAAATAGAACTGCATTCAAAGATTTTCGAAAATTCACCTGCTTCGACCGGGAATCGAACTAAAAATTAAAAAAAAAAATTTGTTATTTTTTTTGTTCAAATCGATATAAATAGACCTTAAACTAGTATTTTCTATACCATTATATCCGTAAAATATTCAATTTTTATTATTGAGTAGGTACACATGGGCCTTGATCAACGTCTACGAAAAATTGTCCGTCTGTCACGTGAACACTGAACAACCAGTTATAACTTTCTCAAAGTCAACACCTGAATATTTTTTTATTAAAGACTTAAGGTAAGATTTAAGGTAAGAAAATAGTTTAATTGGTAATAAATAAATAATAATTAAATGCACATATTTTATTTCTTAGACGTTTCTTTTTTATTGAAGTTTTATAGTAATTAGGACGTTTTAAACAGGTTTGCTGTGCAAGACCGCAGTATTAAAATTCGATTAGGTATTATTTTGCATTTTTCATTTGTTTTACTTGTAATAAGAGGTTTCATTTTTAACAATTTATTAGATAAATAGTGTTAAAATTAGTAACGTTCTTTATGTTGACATAGTGTTGATGATACAATAAAAAATGTTCAATTCCATGATATTTCTATTTCTAAGAGCAAATATTTTTACGATAAATTATGAATTAATTATCTTTAACATTGTCTAAGTCGTAATTTTTTTCCATTTTTAGTTAGTTCGATTCCCGGTCGAAGTAAGAATTTTTTCGAAAATCTATGAATGCAGTTCTATATCTTTTTAAAAATGAAGGAATGTTTCCTTTTAGCAAAATTCCCTATCTTCAGTATTTCAAGTACTTTCCCTCCAGGGCCCGTCGAAAATTTCGACACTGTATAGTGTATACTCGTATCTATAAAGCATATTTTACTGTCTTACGGTTGATTGAATTTTGACGTTTGTCTCATAAAAGTACCTTATAAAAATACTTTAATATCAGAATTCGACCTTTCACAAGAAATACGTATCAAGGACAATATGGGAACGAGAAAAAGCCGCCAGATCAAAAATATTTGCAATGTTTATTATAGTAGGTACTATTGTATCAAAAATAGCTCGCTTCGCAAAATATAAATAATGATTGTTTTATCTTTTCCATTACTTATTTCAATGTTTGGAATTATGTTTCTACAAAATAATTAAATGATGAATTCGTTTGTATTTCAATTTATTTGGGAATAATAATTCAATAGCTATTAAGATTTAGCTATAATAAAAATTTAAAAATATTCTTTCATTAATTTCGCTACAGTAAAATTATTCATTATGCTATAAGTAAAATCTATACAGTTGAACCAGGGATTATTATGACTTATGAGAATGCTGTACGCTGCGCCTGTACAATTGTACATACCAAAAAATGTCGTATAAGATTATGTGATATTTCTTCTTATCCAGAAAAATCATACACATATTATCTACTATACAACTTCTTGTTATCATGCATCTCATAATAATAAGATGATGGTACATCCGATATGTAGGAGTAACCTTAAGTACTAAAGCCAGTCTAGAATCTAATCTGTGATCCAGTAGAGTACTCACAATACCACCAATGCCGCCAGTTATAGATGTCTGTGACCACTAAACATCATGTCCACTTATTGCTAGATTTTTAGATTTTTAGGGAGGCTTCGGGATACTCACTTTGTAATATTATGTTTCTATTTTCACATAAAATTACAACACAAAATAATAACTACTAATATATCTATTGCAATTTATTCAATTATCAACGCAATTGTTCTTTTTTTACCAAATTTGCTATTCTATGCGCGTAAATTAATTTCATACCTTTTGCAAAGTATTATTAGTATATAAAAGAAAGTGCATTATCTTTTAATGCCAATGATGTTAAGTTCGCTGTAAAAAATCTAGCGAAAGGTAAAGCAGCAGGGCACGATGGTTTATGTGTAGAACACCTTTTAAACGCGGGACAACATATTTACAGAGTCCTAGCAATGTTGTATACTTTTTGTATCCGTCATTCCTATCTGCCTGCAGACATGATGGAGAGCGTCGTCGTTCCAGTAGTTAAAAACAAATCGGGCGATATCGGAGATAAAGGTAATTACCGACCAATCTCACTAGCCGCGATTCTTGGCAAAGTTTTTGACTGCTTGCTCGATCGACGCCTCCAAAAATGTGTAAACTTTAACGATGCGCAGTTTGGGTTTAGGCGCGGCCTCTCCACAGAGCATGCTATATTAACATTAAAACAGACTGTGAAATATTACACAGACAGGAAGACACCTGTTTACGCAGCTTTTCTTGATCTGTCTAAGGCTTACGATCGTGTTTCTTACGAAAAGCTATGGGAAAAACTAAGATATCTTGAAGTTCCTTTTGAGATTGTTAGAGTGTTGCAATATTGGTATAACAACCAGCTTAACTCAGTCAGATGGGCGGGGGAGTATTCTGATAGATATGTGTTAGAGTGTGGCCTTAGACAGGGCGGCCTGACGTCTACAACACTTTTTAACATATATGTGAACGAGCTGATTGATGAACTCAGCAAGACTGGTATCGGGTGTTCTATCGATGGACTAACTATAAATAATCTTAGTTACGCGGATGATATGGTCTTGCTGAGTCCATCAATTGGTGCTCTCAGGCAGCTCATTAAAATTTGTGAGTCATATGCAGCTTCTCATGGTCTAGTATATAATGTAAAAAATGCGAACTTCTTGTGTTTAAAAGTAAGGGAGTCCCTGTACATGACATACCACCTGTGTATATTAATGGCAGTCCTCTTAAACAAGTAGTAGAGTTTAAATATCTAGGGCATATTGTGACAGAAGATATGAATGATATACAAGATATTGAGAGGGAGCGTAGGGCATTGGCAGTCCGCTGCAATATGCTAGCACGGAAATTTGCTCGTTGTTCTCCACAGGTTAAAGTTACTTTATTTAAAGCGTACTGTCAAACATTTTATACTTGCAGCCTATGGCTATCTTTTACGCGGCGGGCTTACAATGTCCTACGTGTACAATATAATAATGGCTTTAGGGTACTGTTGGGGCTTCCTCGCTTCTGTAGCGCGTCTCAGATGTTTGCAAATTGCCAGACCGACGATTTTTACGCGATAATGAGGAAAAGGGCAGCATCTATGATGAAGAGAATGCGTGAGAGTTCCAATGGTATTCTGAAGACATTAATTGAGAAAGTAGACGGTCCATTCCTTAAGCGGTGGGCAAATTTACATCGTATGCAATATAATTATGATAATGGATAATTTTTAATGGTTTTAATCTTGTTTTTTAATTGTATGATTTTAATTTGTATGGAATTTAATTTTATAATTTATGTATTACTAACATAGTTTCTAAGATTAATGTATACTAACACCTATGGATCAATATCTGGAAATAAAATATATTATTATTATTAACTTCGACTATCATAACTTACGAAACTTCCCATTAGTTCCTATGGATGATTAGGAACTCTACAATGCGCGTACCTATACTTCGAGTCTGTCATTTCTAGTGAAAATTGATACTCCTGTATAATAGCTTTGGCAAACTGTTTTTTTTTTTTTTTTTTTTTATAAAGGCACCCGCCATCACAGGGTGTTCGCGCCACCTCTGGAATATTGTCCAGAGACATTATTTACATTTTTTTGGCAAACTGTTAATATATCCAAGTCTGTTGTTCCGCAAAGTGAAACAGTATCAGTAAACTATTCGCAGTTCTGTACTTGAAATAGGGAGTTGGCTTAGCGGATACCGACCCTATATATTGCTCCCAGGGGCGTTGGTTCAATCTCCGGAGAAAAATATTTTGGAACGAAAATTGCGCTCTTCTAATAAGATTGTTTATATCTATACGTTAATTCTTAACCTGTCTAATATACGTAAATGTGTAGGATTGAATATAAATTCATTGAACAATTAAGTTTTAAAATAATAGAGTTCTGATATAAATATTAAACTTACAAAATAATTTAGCAAATCAGTCTTGACGGAGAAATTGAAAAACGTACATAAAAAATACTGAATAGAGTATGAAACTTCTTCCATTTTGGAAATCGGATGATAATTATACACTAATTATTTGTAGGATATTAATAAAATAAAGACTTATAATACTACAAAAACAAATCTTTACTAAATAACGAAACAATGTTTACGAAAAACCCAAACATGTTTACTTTTAATTAGGTATCATCGAGCTTGTAATAAGTCATTCAAATGAGCATCGAACTTCAAAAACCTCTGTAAAATTGAGCGTCAAATGTGATACAGAAGTTTGAAAATGTCATTGTTGTTAAATAATTAATTGAAAAATATATAATCTTTTGATTTGATAATGTTTATAAACCATAAATTCATTATCACAAGTAATTTAACTTAATCAAGCATCAACTATAAAACTATTGTAATTTAATATTAAAAGCAAAGGAAAATTTTACTGATATTTAAAACAATTTATGAAAATGAAATGGAATATGTAGATTGTACGTACATATTTGCCATTTCCTTTTATAAGATTTTACTGGAAAAGTATCTTAGCAACGTGGTATTTAAAATACATTATGATTTTTGTTGTATAAATTTACCGTGGATATTTCAATGAATATAATACCTGTTTCCATGAATATATCGAATGCGTATCAAATGCATTTTCAGTGAGAGATGAACGATATAATAGGATTACAGCTTCTGCCTTGTACTCTAAATAGTAGAGTATTATTCTGTAAGATATAAAATACATTTAAAAATAGAAACGTATTTCTTTTCATTAAACACAATGTTTATTTTAAAAACCTTTTAAAAACCTTAAGAAATAGTAATTCTATGTATACCTCATTATATAATTTGAACACACTTTTTCTATTATCTATCGAACGATCACTTGCTCTGCCATTACAGAATGAGAAGGCACTTAGACTAAGTTTCCACGACCCTCTGGGGATTACTAGTATCACGCAATTTATAGGTAAAATTTTGAAAGTATCGGCTTTTTGTCCTTTTTCGTAAAGCGCTATGAGGTTAATATATCAACTTCCAAAGAGGAAAACTTCATCAATATTTAATCTAATTTTAATGGGATCCATTTATAATACAATTAGGAGTTTCGTAATTCGCCTCCGCTTGAGTAAAGATATTGTTAAGAACATTAATTATTTGTCTATTCGAAACACACAAATCTTATAAAATTCATATTCCGTGGCATAAGTTAGTAATCCGCAGCGGGGTGATGCCAGGCTAATAAGATTAAACGTGCCTTCTCCCAGTAAAATTAAGTAAGCACAGAGCGGAATGAGGTATGTAATGCACACTGCCAAATTCGCTGCACAGTATTGTGAGCTCGTGTCTCTCTAATTAGACTCTGTATTTATTGACTTCATAAATTTTACTCAAAATAATTAACGTATTATATAAAACAAAATTGACAACAAAAACAAATTACGGACAGAACACCCACGGTTTCATTTGCATGCCTTTGTTTTGGAGGCAATTATGGAATATCCTATATTTATTGGAGCGTTCCACTTTTTCTAAATTTTATTTTGAATACTTTGAATTATAATTTGATGAAAAATTCATTGAGCTGAGGCTGAAAAGATGTGAAGTAAACAACACGAATGACAAAGATAATTTACGTTAATTAATTAGGCCCCTTTTTTGTTGTATAAATTAAAATTCTATGGAATAATACAGTTACCAAAGATGTTGTCCTAATATTAAGGGGTGAATAATAAGGAAGTCTACAATTAAACATCTATCAAAATTATCAATCAGATAAATATGTACAATCTTACACGTAGACAGTAATAAGCACATCACTAAATAATTACTACGAATACTCTCTGTTGCTGTAGGAAAGTCGATTTTCTCCCGATTTTACTCAAAAATTTTCTCGTCAAAACTTGCGGTTTAGTTAAATAAAAATAACGATTTCATCAGTAAATAATTATTGTGAACACAGGTAGAATAACAAATGTATTCAGGTAATTTTTTAAATTGAATAGAAAAAATCCATTAGGTACATCAAAACTAGCCTAACTACATAAAAAATAAATATTTTATGGTATGTCAGAAGAAAGTCCATATTAAAAACAGTAATGAAAAAATAATAATAGTTCGCTGGATGCGGTTTTTAAACGGCCCAGTGCCTACTTTAGCCACCTTCTAAAATCAGCTTTCCCCGAAATATTATGTAAATATTCTTTGAAACTTAAAAGTTATGATAATGTTATATTATCCTTTTTCCTGAACACAAAATAAGATCTATTTAAAACCTTACCTTTAAAAAAAATATGTAAACGTTAATACACTTTAGTTAATAGCAAATTTTCTTGTTGTAGGTATACTTTATGATTTTTATGAATAGAGATTGTAATATTATTATGCTTTGTGCGATGAAGTTACCAATTATTGCGGGTAGACTTATTGTGTTTAACTATCGAAATACGTTATTCGATACTATTATTTTTATTTTCATCGTGCATTAAAATATTACTTTATACTCTTCTGTGCCTTATCCAATTAGAAAATAAGATACTTGTTTATTAATAACTCTTATTTTCTTTATCAATTCAAAAAAAAATTCATTATATTACGTGCTCTATTGTAATCTAGTAAGATTTAAATTTAATATTGTTCAAATCAGATCAGTTTGATCAGCCACTTTGTTTCAGTATGAAGTATTACGTATTAACGTATTCTATGATTTTAGTATGTATACCTTTCTAATATTATCTATTCTCCACGATTATAAAGCTGTATATCGTATAGTTTGAAACCGCTCCTAGTGTTTTGTTGCTCTGCACTTTAAGTGGTTTATGATATCCGATAATAAATTCAGAATTACATAATAATATTCCCTCCTATAAATTTGTTAGTGTAGTAGTTAATAGATTTAGTAATTTTCAGATTTTGATATCTAAAGAGTAAATAGATTTTTTTATGTTTCCTCTCTATTATAACAGCGGCAGCGGTTGTATAACATACCTAGAGCAGACGATTTAATAAAAAAATACACTTATAATATGATTTAATATTAAAACATTTATTTACAACTTTATTATTATTATACATATATTTATAAACATTATTAGTTTTTAGTACAAATTAAATACAAATATTAGTAAAAATTATACGTAAATAATAAGATTATACACAAAATAATTTATGAAAAACAGACGATCTTGTCACTAACAAACAATTTCAACACAACCATTTAGAAAAGGACCGAAACAAAGCTGTAGGCGGTGCACGTAAGGAAAGAAAATTATTTATTTATTACAACAATATTCTATTAATGGAACTTGGGCTCGAACATGATTCGAAATGGATTTTGGTCACACTTTTATTGGAGTGTAACCACGCCTTCGTACCGAACGGCGTTAAAGTAATGGCATATTTACAAGATGTTTTTGTGTTTCGGACAATTCAGAGAAGGGTTGTTAACCCGTAGTTTCGGCAATCCCTTTTGGTAACTAGTAAGGTATTTCGTAATTTAAATGATAGTGGGGTAAGTAATAGCTTGAGTGTAAGAATCAAACATAGAGCCCGATTAGGATCAAAAAAAGCTTATTAATTCAATACATTATAGAAAATATCAGTTGTCAGATAGTGATTTTTTTTTATTACCCATATTAATTTCTACCGAGTAGAAAGATAAAAATGAAAGAAAGTCATAATATGTATTTCATAATTTATAATGGAAAAAAGAAAAGCTAATTATAGGTTAAAAAACTTTGTTTATAGTCGTTAACAACATAGTTATATCGACATTCATTGTATTTTCTCTTATGTATATTTTAGTAAAGCATTATACGAAATGCAATTAGGATATCCAGTATGATTTTAAAATTATACATAAATGCTAAAAATAACAGAGACAAAACATTTCCCTTATTGCATTGAATTTCACAGAAACCTACACCAGTTCATAACAAGTAATATCATTTTGATGTTTAACATGATGCCTTGTTAAAATAAGTTCTTGTTTGCAACCGCCACGCTTTTGAGTTTTCATATTCAATAATAAGCGTTTTGAGTTGGACACATGATATCATATTATTTCATGGACTAAAATACTTACTTAATGTTTTATTTATTTAGAGAAAATATTTTGATGAAAATGAAAATGAAAAATTATTCATTTCATACAAATACAATATTTGTTTTGATGCGTCGTTACTAGTAGATAAGTAGGTACTCCTTGATTGAAAAAGTCTTTCTTTTTGGAAATGCAAGTACATATTTATGTAATTAATAGGTATATCAAGTGCGTGCGTAGGAATGAACACACATAATTACAATTTATCCCTGTTTATCCCTGTAAGGTTCAATGTAAATATAAATTGTTCCCAACGCGCTAAAAATAGATTCAAGTAGTTTGGCTCAGAACTTTGATTAAGTAAGCATATGCTTAGATAAAATACTCTTGGTTATTGAACCTAAAATAAAAATAATTTAGTCCATTGAATAAAAAGTTCTAGAGTGCGTGAGTTAGTAACGTAAGATGTTTAGTTAAAAAGTTTCAAAATTACAATCGATCAAAAAATATTTTTTTCTTCCAAAAAACTCAAATGTGCAACTTGTGACCGGTACTGATAGATTGCTCTTAATTAGGTCTATAATTGGTATAATAAAAAGTAAAAAAACTAAAACCCAACTACGACAATAACCGGCGCTGAAAAAGTATAAAACAAGATTTCAGAATACTGAACTGAACAAAGTTGCTAATGTAGTTGCAAGTAAATGGACACAGTAGATTCTACCAAGATGCCTTCGTTGTAAATTGACAATAATGTCATACAATACTATTCTGAAGTATGCAATATTCCACTATGTAGAGATAAATTT
>CAJQZM010031069.1:935-13380 GCA_907164665.1 Colias nastes | reverse complement strand
ATATAGTGCATATGCATTGAAGAGCGTCCATGCGAGGTATTGAAGCCCAACCGCAAACAAGTGTAGCGGACTTTTAATCTCCCGAGCACCGAACGAGCAGCCCGCACACAAACTAATCGCTGGTTTTATACACTAGCGATTTTTTTAATCGCTACCCAAGCGTCCTAGACGTTCTCATAAGCTTCTATAGTACAGTATGGACTGTGGGGAAAAGTGTGCGACCGTTAGGGGAAAGCAGTATTACAGGACTGGACAATATAATAGTGACCTCGCAATATTTTTTTTATTTTTAATTTACACGGCTGACGGTCCCTTTTTCTAGAATAATTTTTTTTCTAAAAATTTCAATAAATCTCAAAAATTTCGTACCTAATTAATATTAATACACAAGATTCCATTTCTTTATTATAAGTGAATTATATGAATGTAGATGTAGATAAATAGAACAAGAAATAAGAAACCAATATTAAAAAAATCAATTTGTCTCTTCCACCAATAGCATTGCATTAACTGAATAGATTTAGAGCATACAATAATGAAACGTCAATAGTATTTCGATCTAAAACTCATATACATTCAATCAGACCGAGACAAAAAATTTCAGTGAGCTAACCAGACATTTCCTATTTCCCTCTCTGATTGCATCTGCGGTTGGTCTTCAGTCTTTACATTTTTTTATCCGCTCCTGTATATGCGACGGGAAAATGAATGCTTTTAAAGATATTGTTATTTGCATTCACATTATCTGTTGGTTTTATTTAAACAAGTAATTATTTAGAGCAGGTAATATGAAATGCAGGTTAGTTAAAAATGAACACTTATCATAAAAATGTGAACATCTGTCGTTCAATCAGTCTGATTGTCTGTTATTCTTTCACAGAAATATTAAAAATATTGTCAGTATAAGTTATGTATTTATTTATTTACAGATATTATCATCATAGTTTTTTTTTAATCTGCACGAGGTATTATTTCGATATTTACACGAACCAATTTAAATTTAATACAACAAATCTGCATAAACTCAACAGAATACCATATGTTGAAAGAAGGATAACCATTACAGTAAAAAAAAGATGTACTTAGCATTTATAAAAAAGTTACCCTTTCGGTCACCATAACAAGGGGTCTCTTTGTTATAGTGCTGTAAGTAATAAAATTAATAACTCAATGAAAAAGAGCTCCTGACCGATATATGAATAAAGTCGGAAGCGGGAAACATTTTAATATATTTCAAATTTAAATGGATATGGCAGTCGCGGCCGTAAAGCCTGGCAATGGGACGTATGGCGCTCACTAATCATACTTTGCTTTCTGTTTTATTTCGTATTTCCATTACCGTATTTCAAAAGGTATTGACATATGAGACGTTTTTACGAGTTACACCAAGTTTACCGTACGGAATATTAACTTTGAACATTTCCTTTGTAGAACAAATAACCTCCGCCTACTTTTCATCGCTTGTTTTTCAAGTTTTCGTTTATTCATTTTAGCCTAAATAATTTTCTTTGGATACTTCATAGTTCATAGCAGAGTAGAGTCTTACGGATGTATCTACATAATTATTGCTCCACGGAATTGTATCAGTCTTTTATTAAAATGTACTTCGATATAATATTATCAACATGTAATACATACCTCCTTCGATTAATATTAAACATAAATATCTAAACTACTATGATAATATACACACTATAATCCTATCATTTGATAGTTCAGAAACAAGGCTTTAAACCAGCCGGCAAATCGGATTCAATCCGTTTATTGCCTGTAATTTTCAAAGTGCTCATTAGAAGTACTCATCTTTCCAGTATTACCCCTTGCAACATAAACTGTAAATTACTAAGCAATTAAAATGCTATACCCTACAGACCTTCAAGGGAAACTCAACAAATTTTCAGTAATTTAGCCGACCGCAATTGCTTATGTCGATAACAACATTATAATTCCCTCAAACACTACACAAATTCTTCGAAATGATACTTTAATCACTTTATATTGCCTCCTACTTTGGGTTCCTCTATTAGGGTCTCAGTATCCACAATATTATTTGATTTACATTGCAAATTTAGAATTTCTAAATTTACGACCTTGGTTTAAGCTGTAGATCGTAAAACTTGTTTCAGAAACAACTAACGATGTTTCATTACTATAGATAATTCAATTTTAATATAATCATGTGTTAAACAAATACTCTATTTGATTTATCACTGCTAATAATTGTGATATTATGTCATAAAAATATCCCTATAATTTCTTGTTCAATACAATTAACATTTACTTAATTTAATAACGATAAATACGTGAAAAACAATCGTATCAGCATCATAAGCACGTGGCCGGAAGGGTTGTTTTCCAAAAGGCAACCGACGTAAACAAGGTACAACTAATATAATAAATAATGTATGTAGCCCAAACATCGAAGTTATCCGTGCCATATCGAGAGGGATCGAGGTACATTTTCATGATCTTGCGGTTTGCGATACTAGCTTGTTAAATATTAGTTTATAACCCTCTTACCGCATTGTGTACAAGATTTACAAATACCTCCTCAATTCTCCATTTAAGGTAAACTAAATATTTTGTATCGCTTCACGTGCAGACAATTTGCAAACGTTAAAACAGTCTTCAGTGATGAGTTGCCAGGGTTTCATGTTTCATATGCTATAGATACTTAATCTTATAATGCTGTATTTAACTTTGTGATAATGTTATTCTAATAATAATCAAGATACGCTTTTTGACTACACTATAATCACAGTATTACAATATTATTTCCTACAGTAAGGAAACGCCTTTGATGTCGCGCGATGCCGCCGCCAGCGTAGGTACTTACGCTGCTACACGAAAATACGCTAGGGTTGCAACAAATGGGAAATAAAACAATTGTGATTATTAATATTATGATGAAATCATTTATTCATATGTACATTCAAAATAATTGCGATTATTAAATCTGATGTAATTATTTGTTCATAAATATATAATTACAGATATTGCACTGCTAAATATTATTTACGTGGACACTTTATTTTTGGATGTTCTTAATTGTATATTATACCATTTAACTAAGTAATGCATTCGCATTGGGATGTACAATCTGATTAGAAAATAATGAGGACAACATATACATAACATAGCTTTGATTTTAATTCAACAGATACAATTAATACAATCTTTCTGAAATATTGTTTCCTTCTGGGATTTCAATGTAGATTTACATCCGTAAACGGAACAGTTTTTGCGCGCCATAATAGAATATGTAAGTACCTATGTATAATAAAATTATTACACAAAAAATACGACTGCGTCGTCCTTTCGCGATAGTTAATGCAAACTCAGCGTGATTGCATTAAGCGGCCCGCGTCGCCCGACCCCCCGCCAGTTCCCCTCCGTTTCTCTGCACAAGTACATTCGTCGCCATACTGTAGGAAATATGGTAATACTGTGCTATAATGATGATAAAATAGACACAACTCGATATTTTGTATTGCGAAATTCAGCATCGAAGAAAGGAGAGAATAAGCTACGATGATGAATATGCAACTGTTCGTGTTATTTTTAAAAAGTAATAATCACTGAAGCGAACACATATGTTTCTGTACAAATATTTTGAATAGTTTCCTCGCGGAAGAAACTACGAAGAACGAGATTATTTTGTGTATTGTACCCCGCAAAACAATATCGTACGAAGGAACAGAATATATTTATTCAAATGGCTAAAGAAAATAGAAACTGCACCGTTGTTCGTAATAAAATCTTTCTTATTTGTATTTATTGTATTTACAGTAGTATTGTAGTCATAGAGATTTGGGTTAAAATATAACTCCGTCAAGAATAGTCGACGGAACGTTGGTAATTAGAGGTTGTTAAAAGTTTGCTGCGACTAAAAATGTTTCAATTTGTCGAGATCGTCATACTAAAAAGCAAAGTAACGTTTGTAAGCCTGCAAAAAGTCGGCGAGGTTCAGTTGTGGTGACCTCTCATTAACAGTGACTGAGCGGTCGTTGTCACGTCGTGGGTTGAGTCCTGGCAATTTGTTCGCCCTTAACGAATTCGCTCAAGTAATGCTTTTCATAAATTAATTTCATTTTACATCAGTGTAAATGCTTCACCCTGTTGGCCAAGTTGTTATTATGATGGAAATCGTGTCTACAAATAGAACCCATACGGTTTTTTAATGACTACCTACTTATTGTTGTTATTATATTATTATGAGTTTTGATAGAAATGATACTGATTTAGGTATTCCTATGTAGATATTTTATAAATTAAATAGAATTCAAAAAATACAATTGTTGTTATACAAAAGGGGTATGAACATTTATAATTACAACCTAGCACTTTATAATAATACTAAAATAATAAAAGATTTAAGTATTACTAGCTACTTAGACCTTACTGAGGAGCAGTTAAACAAATTAGAACGCCTTCAAAATTTTGCGATAAGATTTATCTTTGGTCTTCGCAAGTTCGACCATATCTCAGACTTCCGCTCACAACTCAGATGGCTTCCTATCCGCCTTCGCCGGAATACGCATCTCCTGTCCCTCCTATACTCAATCCTTTTCGATCCCAGAACTCCTTCCTACTTAAAAAAGAGATTTATATTCATGGGCTCGTCTCATGAACGTAATTTGCGCTCCTCTAACAATCTTACGCTTTGTATGCCTGCTCACTTCTCCAAATTTTATGATTCATCTTTTACCGTGCAAGCCGTAAGATTGTGGAACTCCCTACCAACCGCAATAAAGCAAGCGCAAACTTTGAATAGTTTTAAAGCTGCAATTAAAAAATATTATATGTCCTCATAGTCATTCTGTATCTGTTCTGTTTTACCTATTTCTCTACTTGAAATTTTTTATATCCTCTTCTGCACGTTTTCTTTCTTTATTATGTTATATGTAATTTTATACCTTACATCTATTATATTTATTTGTATTCACTCCTTGTATATGCACTATCTACCTTTTTCAATCTTTTCATTTTCCTATATCCCAAGGTTGCCTGGAAGAAATCGCTTTAAAGCGATAAGGCCGCCAATTTGTACGGTGAAGATTCATTTTGTATATTGTTGTATTTTTATATCTGTGCATTGTACAATAAAGTGTTTTTTTTTTTTTTTTTTTTTATTACATTTTGATAATAGTCAAGAAAAAAAATACAATTTGTTTAAGCAAAACCTTTTTTCATTTAGCTCTATTTTTATTCAATCTTAAAGCGATTTCAATTGAGAAGGTAAACGAAAGGAATCAAGGAGCTCGTGGAGACGCTTGTGACGTAGATCATTGTCTAAGCACAATTGAGGCACAATATTGCTGTAACAACATGGACGGATGTTTCCGCTTGATGCATTTTTGATGTTTTTCTGATGTGGGTCTATCGCGCCGTTCTATCTAAATGTGATGAATATTCAACGCGTTGGTTTTAGGTAGATACGTTCAAATTAACTCGATTTTATATTTATTGCCACTGTGGTTGCATTTGTCTATGATCTATGTCGAGTTAACGGGATAGTCTGATTTACTATACCTACATTCTAGTTTTGATGTAACTATGGTATTTGCCATTTGGATCTATTTATCTATGATTGTTTACATAAATATTTAATTGAAGTTTCATTTCATGTTAAAATAGTTAAATTATACAAATTGATTCTTGTACAAACCTGGGACGTACCTACATTATTAGAAGCATTATTGACCAATCTTATAGCATACTAGCTGTTGCCCGCAGCTTCGCTTGCGTGGAAAAGATAAATTTTCATGGTATAAGTTTTCATCCCCTATTTTACCCCTTTAGGGGATGAATTTTCTAAAATCTTATGGGACGCCTACGTTATGACATCTACCTGCATGCCAAATTTCAGCCCGATACGTCCAGTGGTTTGGGCTGTGCGTTGATAGATCACTATATCAGTCACCTTTGAGTTTTATATATATAGATTTCATTTACTGTAAAAATACGATAATTCGTGGTACTAATTAATTAGCGTTTACCTATGTTTTCCTTTCCAAACTTTAATAAATTCTATATCACGTACACCTAAAAAATATATTATGATTAAGTCTTATCTATACTTTTGCCATTATTTTTAACATTTCACGAGGACAACAGTATCCGAAAGAGCCCATCAAATAAAAAGACCTTCTGTGCATCGATAAAGGACGTTCGACTGTCGTCAACTAAATTGAATTTTGTTGGGATAAATTTACCATCAAATGAATGTTTAACGTAGGTATACTTTCAATTTACGGAAGAGCTTTTTGAATTGATTAAAATGAGGTTAACCTTTGTCAGTATCATTTTTTCTTATCTTTGCTTAATTACATGGACAATTTTATATGAATTAAACGTTATCGCGATAAAACATTCAATAGAATTATAGAGACGATAGTTTTTATTTTACTCGTATATTTAAACACACTGTTTCAAGAGTACCAAATAATTCCACCAAGGTCCAAGGGCCATTGGACAAACATTTATATGATAGTTAATCTTATATAAATAGTTATGTTAACTTCAAGATACATGAATCAAATATTATACACACATAAATGTATAACATGTCCAATAATACACAACGCTTTCTCCATAAATGCGTTTTATAAGTGTTGATATTTGTTCATATTAAAAATTCGTGTATATCACCAGATAAATCTTCATGTATACCAAATAAACTGGTAATATATAAACAGTGTATAATCTTGCTACTATTAAGCGCGAGCCGGAGATACTATAGCAATGCAATAACAAAATGCGAACAACGCAAACGTTGTGAACATAAATAAGCTTGTGTAAAGTGTGATTTATTTAATCTTCTTTCACAAACGCGGGACTGTTCTTTATTTTTCTAATTTATCTAAACAATCTGTGCAGGTGCAAAGAGGGACGACAAACGGTCGAAGAGGGTCGCATTCAAAACATGATGCATCAAGAGCTGAGTCAACCAGCCGCCGCCGCTCCCTATTTACACTATGAATCTGAAATTTCAATACCGTGGCCTGTCTTTCGATTTAAATTGCACTGTTTAATGGTACTCCGTAATTTCGCTTACCACAGATTAAACGAACTTTATGTACTCTGTGACAAAATTAACTCTTTGCATTGGTACTTGGTTTAGAGTTATTGACGTTAATTGTATTTTACTTTCGTTAACAAATAAGTATAGTGTGTATGTTTGTAATAAGTAATAAAAATATTTATTTTACTAGCTTCCGCCCGCGACTCCGTCCGCGCGGATGTCGGTCTTCGCGTGGATGGTTTATTTCTCCATTTTGAGTAACTCTGACAATGACATCTTATAAATATCTATTGGACCCAAATACTGCTAGGCCTATAATAATACGCAACGTGTGTTCGCGGTTCTACAGAACAACGTCTATAGATAAAACTGAAAAATTAAGATTAATTTTTTTTCTACGTATTTTTCCAGGATAAAAAGTATCCTATTTTACGCCCAGGATAATAAGGTATAATTATACCAAGTTTCATCGAAATCGAACCGTTAGTTTTCACGTGATGTCTTCACATACAGACAGACAGACAGACAGACAGACAGACAGACAAAAATTTTTTTAATCACATATTTGGGTTTGGTATCGATCCAGTAACACCCCCTGCTATTTATTTTTTTCAATATTTTCAATGTACAGAATTGACCCTTCTACAGATTAATTATTATATGTATAGATTATTTATCAACTTATTAAAGTATATGAAACATTCATATAATGAATATAAAATTAGATGTGTAATTGTAAAATATTGTAAATGCAAGTATTTTCCGCAAGAAAATCAAATTAAAGATAAATATAATATAAATAAAACTGTATATTATTATATTCCGTGTTTACTCAATAATTGTGTGTTAAGTAGTAACTACTATGCAGTCACTATTCCACGCGGACGAAGTCACGGGCACAGCTAGTAAAGAATAAAAATATTTATTTTATTATTTACCAACTTATTTAAAGTATATGAAACATTCATATAATTAATATAACATTAGTTGGGTTATTGTAAAGTATTGTAGTTAAATGCAAGTATTTTCCGCAAGAAAATCAAATTAAATATAAATAAATAAAACTGTATATTATTATATAACAACAATAATGTTATCAATAGCCAGATAATATTCCTTGCAGCATTAGCAAGGACATTGATGCAGCATTATCGCCTTGTATATTTGTGGCCGTGTAATCAGAGACGTTGCAAATAAATGGGGGTAGTTAGCCGTGCACCGCAGAGGGCAGTATCCACGATTTATGAGTACCGTCCGACGTTGCTTGGCGTAACCCACGCCTTACCTGCGATATTGTTTATATCCCAGACGTTATCGACAAAATGAAGCTGTGTTCGTAAGCTATTTTAAAAATACTCTATATAAAGGTTAAAGAACCCTAATACAACGTGGGTTTAACAGATCGAGACTCTTTATATAATAAGGTTTCATACCTCAATATTCTTTGTTTGTTGCATGAGATTTTGTATTATTCGCTATTCGTAATTGAGCTGCTTTGGTGGAAATAAATTTTTACAAATTATTTCTTAGCGTTTATATTTTCCATGTAATAATTTTCTTTAAGATTACTTGCAGACGGTAAATATTCAAAGCAATTATTAGGTTTTATCAAATAATTATAGCAAAACTCATAGTCGCATTTCTATCATCAAACAATATTATATTTTCAGTATTAAAGCGTAAAATATTTTCTTGACATTCGTTTCTTTACACTTGTTTACACAATATCTGACAATATTAACAGTTGTATGCCCTGTGCCCAGTGGAGCTTGAATGTTTTTTTTTTTTTTTTAGTTTAATAACACTGAATAGCACATGAAAGCTTAGCGCTTTTCATAGAATTTTTCAAATTTTATCGCATAGTTTCATATTCTATTATATTAAATTGATAAAAGTGAACACATACATTGTGAATATTTCATTTCAATCTCGCAGGGTCCACGGTCATCATGCGATACCATTCGATTACATGCGGTCCGTGGAATAGTTTCAACCAGTTATATAACCAATATGTTCTCATTTTTACTGGCACGGCCTCTGATTGAAATTTATAATTGTTTCATCTTTCTTACAACCGCAAAACCGATGCGTCAGAGTGAAGCCTTGAAATTGGAATTTGCAGACGAATGGCTTTCCTTCTTTTGTTTTCTACTTCAAATATTATGTACTGTACGTATTGAGAATATCGTTTTTGGTAGCGTTGTTTAAAAAGGAATTAGGTTTCTCTCAAGCAGGCATGTCACCATCTAGATCATCGTCTACTTTAAATCAGGTAGACCTGTGGTCAAATGCATGCTTGATCAAATATAAAAGAGGAGTATTTCAAATGCTATTGTTTTGTCATTACGTAAAACAATATGAGTTTTAATGGAATTGATACAAATCTAAACTACAATAAAGTGATAGAGCGTTGTTGGAAATCTACGCCTGAAAGTGGAGACCGCAGACAACTATCGCAAACTTCGTCTAATCCTTTCTCCGCCCTAATCGTTTCAATCCTTTTAGTGAATACAATTTATAATTGACATTTATAACAATGAATTGGTATGATATGACAAATAACACTTCCTGAAATATCATCGATTTACTAAAATGTATTAATGGCCAATCGCAAGAGTCACAAACAAAATTCTCAATTGGTTTAAATCAGTCCTATGGGCACATACCTACTTACACATTAATACATACCTACACACATACACATGCAATATATTATGTATGAATATAAAGTGCTGCGTTAACCGTATGTAATTGGTAATTAAATAAGATCGTTTCTACAAGGTGTCGAGAATATAATTAAGCTATGAAATATAATTATTAATCATTATAATTTTTGCTTATGCATGTTAAATTCGGTACGCACTCGTAACTCATCATTATATAATTTGTATAAGGATATTGGAATGGATGTTATACCCGTACAGAATTTATTGTAGCAATATTTCAGTTTCGCAAGTAAAAAAGCTGTTATTTTACAATCATTTTGCTTAAAATTTATATCAATTTTTGCTCAAATAAAAATGAAAGCATATTCTCAAATGGAATAGCTGACTAATATTTAAAACAGACGCATAGATGCCTAATGCTAGTCAGCTATTCGAAGCGCTCAAAGTAAAATGTTAATTTTAGTACGAAAGAACTTTACATATCGGTACATTATAATAATTAAAAGTTTCATGTAGGAAAGCAGCTAATTAAAGCGACGTTACACGATGCACGATGTGAAAGCAATTACTCTAGTACCAGTTATATCTATTCTCATAGGAGATGCTCGCTTCAGTCGCTACTACATATTTTTAAAGCTTTTCTAATTAACTTTTTAATTTTTGTAAATATACTTAATCTTGTTTTATGTAAATTATAGCGTAATATTATAGTTATACGATCTTGATATTATTTCTTGTAAAGTAAAGCTTCCTTTACAAAAAGCTAAGTAAATCTTAAAGTTTAAAAGTAAAGCTTATTTTAATTTGAAAAACAAGCCTTAGCATTTTTTTTTCATCCTTGTGGAAGTTTGAATATCAGATAGGTGATTGCTACGATCTGTTCCCAGCCAATGTTCCGCTAGATGGCGCTGAATTCTACATTTCTAGTTTATTTGAGTTTTTGCGTAATTGGAAAACCTTAAAGTCGTAGGAATAGTCATGGCGGTTACTGAATATTATATTTTATTGAAATATGTCATATCATTGCCTTAAAATCCACCCGATTCGGTAAAAAAATGCATTATAACATCTGTCATTGCATACAGGGTCGTTTACACACACAGACGTATACAAAAATGATAAAGATTTAAGTCTAGATGGCGTGAATCGTGAAACACAGACGTATACAAAAATGATAAAGATTTAACTCTAGATGGCGTGAATCTAAAACAAGTTTTCCATTTTTCTGTATGGGTAGACAAAACTTCAAAACGCCACCTGCTACGGTTTATATTAGGAACGATTAGCTTTCCGCCCGCATTTAAAAAAAAAACCCGCATAGTTCCCGTTCCCGTGGGATTTCCGGGATAAAACCCATTCAATGTGTCCAAGTTACGTTCTATATGTGTGCTAAATTTCATTGTTATCGGTTCAGTAGTATTTGCGTGAAACACACACATGATACACATCCTCACAAACTTTCGCATTAGTAGGAAGTAGGATTGTTATAAAAATAAAAGTTATATTTGTTGACGTAAACTATTTTGTTGTAATTTTGGGAAATAAATAATGTCAAAATTGATTACAATAAAACTCAGTTTTATTTTATTACATTACACTATTGTTTTTTTTATCAAAACATGTATTTGAAGTAGCATATACCTATGATATAATATTATGCTGATCCAAGCATTTTCACTCAAAACTAATATCACTAATGATTTGTAAAAGTAAATTATTTCAATATACATTTCATAACCAACAAGTAAGAATAATTATTCATACAACAACAAATCTAAAACACTATTTACTATGGAAAAAAACCAGGAAGGTGAAAAAGATATTTACGATTTCGACGCACTCGACTTTTAGTAAAATATAGTAGGTAAAAATTAAACAATGGTAATGTAAATTCTAAACAAACTACTACCAAAATACAATTAGAACAAAAATCATTTGACTTGTTTATTTCACCCAGAGGCCAGAGGCGGCTCGTGACAAAATTGTATAGGTGTTCACTTGAAATAAAACAACGAAAATACAATAGCGTTAGCGGGATGATTTATTACAAAAAAATGAGCACCACATTTTATAAATGTCTATAACACTAAAAATTACAAAGTACAGGCTATTTCAAAACGAATTCAATGATTATCAATAATTAGCAAAACACCGAATTTGCATTCGCGAGCGTAGGTATCCATAGTGTTTGTCACTGACGGTCACTGACCTCTATAACTTATAGTTACTTATACGTGAGAATCAAAACGCTACTTGCTACGGTTTATTATGAACGATTGTTATAAAAATAAAAGTTATACAATATACATATTTGTTGGCGTAAACTATTTTATTCATCATTAATTTTGGAAAATAAATAATGTCTAAATTGATTACAATAAAACGCAGTTTTATTTTATTACATTACACTATTGTTTTTTTTTTATCAAAACATGTATGTATTTGAGTAGTTAGTAGCATATTATATTCTGAATTTCTGATCCATGCCTATTCACTCAAAACTACCTAATAACACTAATGATTTGTAACAGTAAATTATTTCAATAGGTAGGTATTTGAACATTTCCCAACAAGACGTAAGAATAATTATTCGTAGGTATACAAGATACAATAACAAATCTAATACACTATTTATTATTTTATTATTTACTAGCGGTCCGCCCCGGCTTCGCCCGTGGTACATGTTTACGTTTTCTCTCCATAAGAAGTAAGAACCATCCTCGTACTTCAAGGAATATAATAAAAAAAGAATTAT